>OZ010715.1:13378335-13628335 GCA_963932345.1 Ophion ventricosus | reverse complement strand
ACGCACGCACGCACGCACGCACGCACGCACGCACGCACGCACGCACGCACGCACGCACGCACGCACGCACGCACGCACGCACGCACGCACGCACGCACGCACGCACGCACGCACGCACGCACGCACGCACGCACGCACGCACGCACGCACGCACGCACGCACGCACGCACGCACGCACGCACGCACGCACGCACGCACGCACGCACGCACGCACGCACGCACGCACGCACGCACGCACGCACGCACGCACGCACGCACGCACGCACGCACGCACGCACGCACGCACGCACGCACGCACGCACGCACGCACGCACGCACGCACGCACGCACGCACGCACGCACGCACGCACGCACGCACGCACGCACGCACGCACGCACGCACGCACGCACGCACGCACGCACGCACGCACGCACGCACGCACGCACGCACGCACGCACGCACGCACGCACGCACGCACGCACGCACGCACGCACGCACGCACGCACGCACGCACGCACGCACGCACGCACGCACGCACGCACGCACGCACGCACGCACGCACGCACGCACGCACGCACGCACGCACGCACGCACGCACGCACGCACGCACGCACGCACGCACGCACGCACGCACGCACGCACGCACGCACGCACGCACGCACGCACGCACGCACGCACGCACGCACGCACGCACGCACGCACGCACGCACGCACGCACGCACGCACGCACGCACGCACGCACGCACGCACGCACGCACGCACGCACGCACGCACGCACGCACGCACGCACGCACGCACGCACGCACGCACGCACGCACGCACGCACGCACGCACGCACGCACGCACGCACGCACGCACGCACGCACGCACGCACGCACGCACGCACGCACGCACGCACGCACGCACGCACGCACGCACGCACGCACGCACGCACGCACGCACGCACGCACGCACGCACGCACGCACGCACGCACGCACGCACGCACGCACGCACGCACGCACGCACGCACGCACGCACGCACGCACGCACGCACGCACGCACGCACGCACGCACGCACGCACGCACGCACGCACGCACGCACGCACGCACGCACGCACGCACGCACGCACGCACGCACGCACGCACGCACGCACGCACGCACGCACGCACGCACGCACGCACGCACGCACGCACGCACGCACGCACGCACGCACGCACGCACGCACGCACGCACGCACGCACGCACGCACGCACGCACGCACGCACGCACGCACGCACGCACGCACGCACGCACGCACGCACGCACGCACGCACGCACGCACGCACGCACGCACGCACGCACGCACGCACGCACGCACGCACGCACGCACGCACGCACGCACGCACGCACGCACGCACGCACGCACGCACGCACGCACGCACGCACGCACGCACGCACGCACGCACGCACGCACGCACGCACGCACGCACGCACGCACGCACGCACGCACGCACGCACGCACGCACGCACGCACGCACGCACGCACGCACGCACGCACGCACGCACGCACGCACGCACGCACGCACGCACGCACGCACGCACGCACGCACGCACGCACGCACGCACGCACGCACGCACGCACGCACGCACGCACGCACGCACGCACGCACGCACGCACGCACGCACGCACGCACGCACGCACGCACGCACGCACGCACGCACGCACGCACGCACGCACGCACGCACGCACGCACGCACGCACGCACGCACGCACGCACGCACGCACGCACGCACGCACGCACGCACGCACGCACGCACGCACGCACGCACGCACGCACGCACGCACGCACGCACGCACGCACGCACGCACGCACGCACGCACGCACGCACGCACGCACGCACGCACGCACGCACGCACGCACGCACGCACGCACGCACGCACGCACGCACACACACACACACACACACACACACACACACACACACAGACACACACACACACACACAGACACACACACACACACACGCACAATCACATGTATATATGTCTACAGGGTGGACCCCGCAACGTGTGCACCTCTTTTACGACCAAAATATGCGTTGCACAAAAAAATGTTTTATACGAAAGTTACATGGTTTATAAGGCTACACTATGTGGTGCATTTATTTTTTTTATAGGTGGAGGCACTTCGAAGATTTAAAGGTCAACTTTATTTTTTCAAATGGAATGCTATATTTTTTATAGCGTAATATGATAGAGTATCGAATTCTGAGTAAAAAAGTATAGACCTTTATTAGCCCTAAAGTTTAATAGCTAACGAGTAATTTCACTTTATTACCTTGAGTACAGTGAGTGACTAGTGTCTTATCGCAATTAACGTAAGTGTTCGAAGTGATGTCCATTGGCATCAATACAGTGATGCAATCTATTAACTAATGAAGAAAATGCATTCTGAATCATGTCCGGACTTAGTGTAATGCAAGCTTGACGAATACGTTGTTTTATATTCTCAGGTGTTGTTGGTGTTTCACGATACACTGTATCTTTTAATGTGCACCACAGAAAATAGTCTAAAGGTGTAAGGTCTGGTGAGCGTGAAGGCCATATTACACCTTGTCCACCACGACCAATCCGTCGATTGAGAAATTTTGTATCCAGTAGTTCCCTTACAATACGCGCGCAATGTGCAGGACAACCATCATGCTGGTACCACATACGTGCGCGGATATTCAATGGCACGTTCTCTAATAAAGGTGGTAAATCGTTATTCAAGAAGTTCGCGAATTTCTGCCCTGTTAATCGATTTTCAATAAAATATGGACCAATCAATTGGTTGCCCAGTATTCCACACCATAGATTAACGCCCCATGGATGTTGGTGGTTGACTTCTCTCATCCAGTGAGGATTTTCGGCTGCCCAGTAGTGCATATTTTTCAAATTGATCTGCCCACGATTTGTAAACGTTGCTTCATCAGTGAACAACACATTTTGCAGAAAAGAATTATCCTGAGTTATTTGATGTAGGAACCACTGACAGAATAAAACGCGGTTTTCAAAATCCGTTCCATAGAGTTCCTGATGAAGTGCAAGGTGAAAAGGGTGATATTTGTTTTTATGCAGAATTCGTAGAATACTGCTTTTGCTTATTCCAGAACCTCGTGAAATCTGCCGCGTACTAATACGAGGATTTTCTATTACGGCTGCTAAGACCGCAATAGCATTCTCATCAGAAGTGGCAGTTTTTCTTACGCTACGTTTGTTAACATTAAAACTTCCATTTTCTCGAAGCGATTTACACATTCTCTCAAATACGGTTCGAGATGGTTGAATCCGTTCAGGATATCTTTCGGCATACATAGCTTCAGCTCTTATTGCATTTCTATGACACTCACCGTACACTAAAAGCATATCAAGTTTTTCACTATTAGAAAAGTTCATTTTCACTTTTATCTTTCTGATAATAATCACGCACAATCACCGAAGGATACTTTAATACTGGATTACAATCATTGAGAAGATTGTGAATCATGATAAGTGTGTGTGATGTGGTAAATGTGTTCATATTGATAAACACTGTGACGTAAACACTGCCATTCATACATTTGTAGTAGATTTGAATCTCCAACTTGATATTACGTGAAGAAAATTTTAAAGTAATAAAGTGAAATTACTCGTTAGCTATTAACTCTAGGGCCAATAAAGGTCTATACTTTTTTACTCAGAATTCGATACTCTATCATTTTACGCTATAAAAAATATAGCATTCCATTTGAAAAAATAAAGTTGACCTTCAAATCTTCGAAGTGCATCCACCTATAAAAAAAATAAATGCACCACATAGTGTAGCCTTATAAACCATGTAACTTTTGTATAAAACATTTTTTTGTGCAACGCATATTTTGGTCGTAAAAGAGGTGCACACGTTGCGTGGTCCACCCTGTATATGTATAGCCTGTTGTTTGCTGTTCCCGTTCGCTCTTCACTCTCTTTTTTCCATATCGTCGTTTTTCCTGAACTCGGGTTTTCACGTTTTATTCGGGAAATGTTACTGACGTGCTTTTCACACAAGCTCTCTCTTTCTCTGTTCCTCGCTCACCGCACGCTCTTGGACTCACCGACATTGGATTTATAGCATCTTCTGCTCTCAACTCTAGTACGCTCGGGTCCACATATTCGAGGTCCTTGCCAACATCTAAAACTTCACTCTCGAAGGTTCCGCCTACCAGACCGATTCCCAGCCACGTGCGACCGTCCCCTATTCTAGAATACCTCGGGAAAATAATTTACGCTCGGCGAAAGATTTTACGCGACTGGCATTCGAAGCTCGTCGCGCGGATTAACGAGAAGCTTCGTCGCGACCAAGAAATGTTCACCGACTCGTGAGAGCTGGTCGTCGTCAACGAGATGTTTCTCGTCACGTCGCTATTTCCGACTGAGAAAACTTTGGTCACTTCATGCGCCCGTAAGATGTGCCGGGTACGTTCGATACTGTTTCCTCCTTTGGTTTTACTACGGCCACAGTAAAAAATGTGCAAACAGAATGAATTTTTAACATGGAAATTACAATAATAAAGCTATTCTATTTTTATTCTGACGAGTACGGTAGGCACATAGGGAGGAGTATTGAATTGTGTAGAAAATCATTTTCACGGAAAATGTTATTGGTTTAAATATTCCTGCTAAACGATCAGTCGCGGCATTCGCTCTTCCACCGGCTCACACCTAATTGACACACTACTACGCTGGTGAAGAAATAAACGAAAAATTTTCGGAACTTTTCTTAAAAATGGCTAAACCAAATCGTTAAATTGCGTTAGTGAGGATTAATACCTCTCCGATAGTCGTGAATTCGAAACAAAACGTGAGAGATTCACTTGCCACGGAAAACTGTATTAGAAAACGATCCTTTTGCCTGGCTAATCACAAAAAGGCGAAATTCCGAGCTATACTATAATTATGCATTTTGACAATTAAATCATTGCATTCTGTGAAAAAATAAGTGAGAAAGGTTCCGAATGATATACAGATAATTGATATCATGCAGGTAACAACATGCGTGTTCGTTGCTCCATCACACAGAAAACGTATTACATACGTATATGGCGCGGGGGTGGCGTCTGAGTGCCCGTGTAGAAATTGTCGTGGAATCCAATTGGATTCACATACTTGCCCTTATACTAAAACGTCCCACTCGTATAATGAATTTTCATCGGGATTCCCTATTGGAATGTACGAATGCTATTTGATTTCTAAAGCATTTCCACATTATCGAACAAAACCGGATACGATTCTCGATGGATCCCAATCGCTTTCTGTACGTTGGATTTTCTATAAGTATAAACCGCTTAAAAAAAATATCTTTAAAATCGATTTGAATCACATCACTGGAAATCCACTGTAATGAACTTTTGTTATTTTTTTTACGGCACTCTGACATAATATCACTATAGGGGAAGGTGGGGCACAGTGGGTCACTTTTTTTAACGAATTTTTACTCTTACCGAAGAGGTCTGATTTGAAAAAAAAGGTCATTAATCGATGGGTGTACAATAAAGCTGCCATATTTTTATCAAAAAGATTAAAAATACCAAAATAATGGGAACGAAAAAAATTTGCGTATTAGCTCATTGTACCCCACGGGTGGGGTACAATGTGTTAGATAGGTGGGTACAGTGTATCAAGTAGGGAAGAGCGGGGCTGAAAGTGCCGGGGGTCCGTTGTGCCGATGGGAATATCTCAAAGATAAAAAAAGATACTGCAGTTTTATGTTGTGTCGCAAAACGTCTAACACTCGTACATCGGCGGCAGCTATTTTTGTTTAGTTTAGTTGGGGTTTCGACCACGAGCGGTTTTTGTATTGGGTAATCGAGCGCTCTCGCGACGCGCGAGTAAATATTTTCGTGTTTGTACTTTTTGGTCTATTGGCTAACTTTTAAAAATTTTGAATGCTGGTTTTTCGTTAAAACGATAGTTAATGATATACGAATCGAACGTTATATTGAAATCGGAGTTCTGTTGAATGAATATTTTTTTCATTTGATATAAAGTGTGTGTACTTGTAACGGGGCTGAAAGTGCCGCTCGCTGGGGGGTGGTTGTGCCGCGGCACAATCAGCCCCCCCCCCCCTCCCCCAAGTGACCCAATGTTATAGCCTATTTTTGTTTGGTAGTTATTTGTAGTTATTTTTACAAAATATTAAAAAATTATAGGGTGTAGACATTAAGGGGGTGAGTTTGTTTGGGTGAAAGTTTGTATGGGAAATTATATTCCTTGCGTGTATCAACTTGAAATTTGAAACATATGTTCCATAGAAGGTGTAGAAGTGCACTAAAAAAAGGATATTTCGAAAATCAACTCTTAAGCGGGTGAAATGGGATGTTAAAGTTTGTATGGAAAACTTTCCTTGCGTGTATCAACTAGAAACTCGATATAAATATTCTTCAAAAGAAATGATAAAACGCATATTTTAGGATTTTTTTGAACGCCTAATGCGGGGTGCTACTTCTAATGAAGTTTCTATGGGCCAAATTCTACGCAGGCGAAGCCGTGAGCGGAAGCTAGTTGTTTATAAAGTCTTGATTTTAAGAAGAGCCCATTAAGGTTAGTGGATATTGCTTGATTAATAAAAACATTGTCGTAACAATTACAATATTTTTATTTTTTTTCAATCCCGTTTATTATTTATTATTTTTTAATTATTCATTATTTATTTATTTATCTATTATTTATTTTTTTTAAATTTTATTTATTTTTATTTAAAATGCCCATCTTCCGAACGGCAAAACCAACTTCTTGATCGGCACAACACGCCCCACAGAGGGATCAATTGTACCTTGTAGACTCGTTCCACCAACTTGAGTCTCAGTCAAAAATCATTGTAAAATTGCAAATTACAAATACAAATTCAAAAACTACATTAAATTTAACACTAGATGTTCTACGAATTGAAAATCCTGGATTTCATTTTAATAGTTATTTTGAGCAATTACTCAAAATCGGCACTTTCAGCCCCGCGCTCCCCTACTGCGAAACGTGGGGTATGTATGACTAAGGTAAATTTTGGATGATTAAAGTAATAAAAAAGGTAATTTTTCGCATTTTTACCTCAAAGTCGTGGTCATATTATTTGCCAACATCAGTGAGAATCGACTCATTGTGCCCCACAACTCGATGACACATTGTGCTCCACAACTCGATGACATATTGTACCCCCATTGTAGAGTATTTGATTATTGATAAAAATAATGATGAATTAAACTACGAATGGAAAAACTTAAGTGACCGAGTGTATTTATAAATAGTAACACGTAACACTATCGTTGAGGACCAAAAACCCGAGCCGCTACAGAAAGTAAGGGTATATTCGACGTTTTCACGGCAAGCGATTTTTTTTCAAGGCTCAAATTAATTTTTTATTTTTAATAATTCTTGGTGTGCTGCTATTGACTTTCTTTTAGGCCTGCCGATACTTAATGTAAATTACAGTCCAACACAAAAAAAAATCGGAATTTACGTGCTACAAACCTCCGAGAAATCGCATATGGCTCACAGTGCCCCATGACCCATTGTGCCCCACTATTCCCTACACGTACACGCTCACGAAGCGTGCAGGTTATCTTTCAAGACACTGAGGTTTTTCTCGTGACTTTTCACATATTTTCGATTTGCACATGATAAAATTCTCAAACGGAGTTCATCGGGAAACAGTCCAAAATTCAATGAGACCCCAATGAGGACTCCCTATGTCTGGTGCCTCGATAAATCCCTACAGACATGTGGTTGGATCTGGGGACTTCCCAACAAATGTCTGCACGTGGTGGGCAGCTATGCTGCCAAAAACTAATAGAGTACTGCATTAAGAGCTTCCAGTGAGGCAATTTCTCAGCATGTGTCATCGCATTTCAATCGTATCGTTAACGGCCCTTTGAGCGTAGGGAACTCTGAATCACGTTTAAGAGCCTTCATTTGATGAGTTCTGCAATATAATTTTTCCAACGTTCCGTTCAGCCGTCACTCGACTAGTAGCATCGTATACAAAGGCCGCAAAAAAATACTAAAAGGAATTTCCGAAGTCGCCGATAAGCCCTTAAGATGGATGACTTATTTATCAGGCAAAAGAAACTTCTTCATTCTCGAGCTCGCACATTTCAACCCTTCAACATCCGCGATAAAATATCCCTTCTCAGTGTGTTTAATCATCCAGGCGAGTTTCTCTTGACGGAGAAATATCTAACAAAAAATGCACTTTCACCTCATTCTCCAGTACGAAAAACAAATAAAATACGAACCTCACGTCATTTGTTACATACTCGCAATATGCAACGACCACGTCTGACTCGCGAATGGTGTTGCCTATCTGATAATTATAGTGATTGTCGACCAGCGGATACATTGGACACGGACAGCACCGTCGACAAGAATAATGAACAGAGAATGCTGGCAGGAAAGACAGGAAGACTGTGTTAAATAAGGGTACATACTAAGAGCGATGTGAGAAGTGCGGAGTGAACATCGTGCCCATGTTTTCGACATAGCAGCAATTACGTGCTTCCAGATGTATATAAGAACCATTACGTATATCAAACTGTGCAGTATAGTAAGCATATGTTATTTATATATATATGTATCCCGGTATAATGCACATAGAAAAGAGTTGATGAGGTTAGGGGGGATAGATGGCGTTGCTGAGCGTTTCCCGATGGTCTGCGTACAGTGAAATATGGAATCGCTTCTGACAGCTTATCCTCCCATCCCAACTTCAACAACGAACTCCCTTCCATCCATCCCCTTTCTCTTTTCACATCCATGTGTTCACTGCGAGGCCGCGAACAGTGGCGAACTGTTTTCATAGAAAATCGTGATGTATTACCGGATGCAGGGGCATCCTCCTCGTTGTTGGATTCGAGAATAAGGAGCGAAGGATGAGGACGAGAAGAGAAATGCAAGGAGAAAAAATCAAAAGGTACAAGAGATGATAAAAAAATGTAGCTGGAGGTGAATTTCAGTGTGGAACTTTGCACGTTGGAACAATCGTTTGGAACCTTTGTTTCATAGCTTCGAGTTCGCAGGAGTCAAACGTCCTGGAGAAAAATGGCTTTTAGGAATTCCCTTGGGAAAAACAGTACGTTCGATCTTTTTCAAATTCTAACGGTATTGATGATCGATGAAGGTTGAGCTTGAAGGAAAAAAACATGGAAATTTATATTACTTGCAATTGGATCATATATTTTTTAAGTTTACTAATTGTTCGATCAATGCAATAAAATATTTTCTTTTTTTGTGCTGAATCGCTGCATAAAATTACAAGGTAAAAGAGGACGTTTCGCGGTCTTTTGAGTTTCCATTCCGATTCGTTCAGGCTTTATGGTGGTGATCCAGCTGCCGGAGGCTTTTTAACCGATTGGATCTCGGGAAATCATCGCTCGCAATGTACAATACACGGTTTGTTTTTATAGATTTATAGCAGTGTGTATAGCCGGGGGGTAGCAGACATTCGATAGTTCCATTGAATAGCGGATGCGATCGATTTAATCACCCTTCTCCATTATTGTGGATGCTTTTCTTCGAGTGACACTCCACGGAAAAAGTAAAAGGAAGTTTTAGCACGTTCTCCTTCTCGCTCACTCACACTTGTGCACTCTCCTTACGTTTTTTTTACGGATCCAATTCCGGTAAGTTCTCCCGTAAGAGTACCGTTTCCTGAAGTAACTGCGCGTAAGAATGATTACAAGCATTTTATTATAAAGCGCAGTACCGAGCCAACCAAGCCAAGACTTCTCAGCCTCAATCATTATAGCTTCGAATCTTTTTGATTTCCCGATCCTCATAGACATCGGGCCTTATGTCGGATCGGATTCGAATAGACTTTAAAAAAATAACCATGTGATTCTTTTGTTGATCATCATGCAATTTGATTAGAAAATGCATCGTGCATCATGATTAGAAAATGTCTTTATTTCAAGACCGGTAGTACTGATTGTATTTGTAATTTCGTCTCAATAAATGCGGATATAAAAATTTAATAAACAAAATATCGGAATAGAAATAACTAGTAGTACAGAGTGAAGATAATATGAAAGATCCTTCCCCTTTGAGTATACGCGTATCTTTGAACTAATTTTGGATTTCTGCAATATTTGTGAGATTATCTACAATTACAGTTTCAAACTGCGTTTCGTATGAGATCAACAAATTACAGAGTCAATATTTCGGGTTTCCATCTCATGCAGCTGATTAAACTATTGTTAAATTGATAAGGATTAGTAAATCCCTGAATTTTCATTTTTTTCCTTCCGGCTATGTCAACTGGTAATTCAGATCGTATTTTTTTCGCTGCTATCCTCAACTCGTTCATCCTTAGATATCAGCTAAAGTTATAATTAACCTACGAATTTAGGCTCGATTAGGTTGGTTCATTATTCTGTGCGCGCACTTGATGAACTTGGTTGCTTCTCTCCACCTTCAGATGGGTTAACCTGTGCAGAAATATGACCGGGCGAACCCAGCCCTGGTTTGAATCTAGCCCTGACCAGGTTTGCCTTGTTTGGTTTACTTGACCAGGCTCTACCATGGAATAGATCGGGAATGCCATAACATCGTTCTTTATGGTTTACACTCTGTCTTTGGAAATAATAATGGTCTAGTCAGGAATACATTGCGAAAAAGGACACTTTCTCGTAATCTATTCCCGGCCAGAACATTGACACTCCCTAAAAAGAGGATCGTGACTTTAAGACCTGTGAATAGTAGCTTTGCTATTCGCTCCATAAATATTAATGGGGTCGCCCCCAAGATATTTATAATTCATTAGGATAAAATTAATGCATTTTTTGTAATTATATCCACTAGTATAAGCATTTTTTTCGTCAATAATAAGCTACGAAAAAAATGCTTATCATAAATAACGATATTACAAGAACTATTAGTTTTAACATAATAAATAATCAAATTATTGAATGCGACAAAATTCAAGCAAGTGGTTCGTAGATTCTAAAGTCGAAGTCCCCCTGTCAGGAAATATCATTGTTCTAGCCGGGAAGCCATTGCCTGAATCGCTGTTATAGCAGCTAGAGAACTTGCACGCTTACAAATGTGCACTTATACTTATCACTTTTTTTTAATGTAAAATAACAAGTATCAGTACTACCTACTACTTATTATATTTTTTTCGAGAGTTTAGTTCGTCATTGTACAATCACTTTTCTCGTCCTTTCCGGTTATTCTCCGATTAGCTCCCGTTCTGTTCAGACAAGGAAGCGGTCGGTCGGGGCCTCGCATAAGATCTGTTACATGGTGAAATTGATTCACGCTGGAAGGTCTGATCATTCCTTGATATTATTTGGGGAAGGCAGTACCTTTTCCCTACTTAAATTCCTACACGGAAAGGAGAGGCATGCAAAAGAGTTCTTTCAAAAGTAAATACAATTTTGATGGTTAGACTATGCCAACAAGCCAAAACTATTCCAAAAAAATGTCATAGTGTCTCGAGACAAGTACATTTCTCCTGATATAAATGACATAACTGATCTGTCACGATGAGAGACGCGACATAATTTTTTTGACTCGCCACATTTGGATCTAACAAGATGTTTTTTCACATGTTGAAAATTTTGCGTATTGAAATTTGACAGATAATTACTTTATGCTGTAACATAAATTAATTTCGATTTTTTTTGCCGTTATCTATTGCAATCAAAGTACATTTTTCAGCTGTAGACGTATTGATTTTTCTCAAATGTAACATTTTCTTTTCGATACGAAATCTTTGAGCGATCTTTGAGCAATCATTTTTTCGAACATAATCAATAACGCATACTCGTATTTTCTTATGCAGGCAATTTTTTCAAATCCGTCAATAACACCAAACAAGTCACTTTTACTCAAGAGACGATCAGTTGCGAAGGATAATGTCAAACTGCAGGGATGAAGGATCAACAACGTTCACAAAATGCAGTGACAAAATATGGTATTCAAAATAATTTTAGGTTAAGGCAGGGCCAGGATCAGAGATAAGCTCTGGTGAGTATTCGTCCCGGGCTGCACGAAGGGAGAGTGCAATGACGCCCCAGGAGACGGTTAGGACATTTCCCCTTACCTTCCCTAGTCCGGAATGAAGTCGGATCATATTTTTAAGATGCAATTTCGTCGCAAATCTCTGAATCGCGAGAGTAGCAGCTGCTTCTACTATACATGTATCATGTTCCATTGCTCTTCTCTCTCTCTCTCTCTCTCTCTCTCTCTCTCTCTCTCTCTCTCTCTCTCTCTCTCTCTCTCTCTCTCTCACCCCGTTCTTAGCCCTTCTGCACTGCGTTCTCTCGCAATCTCTTGAATTTTCCTCATTGGCACTATATCTCAACGGGAGGGCCATCTTCTGCATCCACGCAAACGAAATCTCTCTTTCTCTCTTTCTCTCTATTTTTCCTATATTCCTCGTGGCGCCTGTACATTCTGAAGCAGGCGAAAGATCACGTTGAAACGAATCGAGGAAAGCACGAGTCGAGCTTCACGATATTCGCACGATACGAGATTGCCGAGACTCTCAAGGACGTATCCGGGATGATTTAGTATATGTAAAGGAAGCTGCAACGCGCCCTTTAAACTTTTAGGGCTCAATTTGAAAACCCACCGATGTAAAAAAAGCGGGGCGTAACCTATACGGCAGGAAACTCAAAGTTGTGCAAGTTACGTCCTTCTGTTTATCAGCAGACCGTAATAAATGGGACGCTATATCTATAGCAACAGAGCTCGATGTACATGCACAAGACAGGGAGGAAATGGCAGCAAAGGGAGATAGCTCCGTGGATTGCCTATAAGGGATGGTGAAATGGGGCGCGGAGGTTACGGTTGCGGAGCGAATATGAAGAAGGAGAAGGAGAAATTGGGGGAACGCGAGTTAGGCGGATTAACCGAAGAAGGGTGGTGAAACTTAATATACCCCAGACGGGAGCATACTAAGATGAGGCAACGGACGATATCGTGCATCTTATCCGCTCCTTTTTTCCTCTTCCTGTTTCTCTCTCACCTACCACTTCAACTCTTTCTCTCAACCCTTCATCCTTATCCCTTCGCACTGCTTTTTTCTAGTTTTTTCTCCGTTTCCTTGACTCTTCCTTCTTTCCGCATTTTATCGCTTTATCTTTTCTCTTCGTCTCCGACTCTTCCGCTATATTTCTTCTTTCCTCCATCCCTGCATCTTGGTTCCGCTTATCCTCCTGTCTTATTTATTCCTGTACTTCTCGTTCTCTCCATTTCTCCGCCGCTTTCTCATCCTGGTTCTTCACACCCATCCTTTCATCGTTTCGCTATATCCGCGCGGCTCCTCTCCCGAAAATGGTGGATTAGAGAGAACGAGATTAAAGGATTACGAGATTCTGACGAAAATTGGCAACGACCGGTTAAAAGATCGTCACCCTTCGGGGAGTTAGCAGGGGTGAGAAACTCGTTGACTCACTCGACTAACCCAGTGATCTCGGCGAACGTTTTGTTCGTATATCCTTCCACTACTTTGGCTGGTCAAATATATTTTCCTTCCTATTTCTTCTAACATCTTTACTTTTCACTTGGACTCCAAGGTACTGCCGTTTTCGGCGTAACTTCAATGTGACATATTTTATATTTGAGGGAATTCTTCTAACATTTTTATTTTTCAATTACCCGCAAAGCTACTCCGTTCTTTTTATAGCTTGAGCAACATCACAATCGCCGTATTCTTTTATTTCGTCAATTTGGTTGTTGAAGCGAGATGATTTTTTTCGCAAGTTCTCTACTAAATTACATTTACTGGTTTTTCACTGGGAAACTTTCATCGTTCTTCTTGGGCTCATTCATCTATGCTTAGAAGAAAAGTGACGAGGTGGGGTTATAACGAGCATAACCTCAAAAAGTGACGTGAAACCTTTGTACGTGATCTCGTTACTTTACGTCACTCTAACCCAGACTGCAGGTGCAATAAGCAGACGCTCTAATAAGCAGATAAGACAAAAAGTTGGATGCGTGGCAGGACAATAACTCTATTCTTTATTTCTCTATTTTCACACATTTCTCTCTACTTAAATATCTCTATTCTGGAGCAGGTTTAATCAGAACCATCTCTATTCCAAAATATCTCATGTATAAAACATTTCTCTGCCGAAACATATCTATTCGTAACGATCACTATGCCACAATAACTAACTTCTGAAACATTACTGCTCTTGAATATCTCCATTCCACAATCTTTCGTATCCGAAACTTCTCTATTCTTAAATATCTGTTTTCTTCAAAATCTCATGTGACATCCAAAACATCTGTGTTCCGACAATTTCATCTCACAATATCTCTCTTCCGAAACATCTCTATTCCAATAGCCTCTGCGTTGCACTTGTTTTATTCATGGCCATTATAGTGAATGCAATTAACCTATAAAATCTTTATGCTCTTGGTATACATCTTCAATACTCACTTTGCTGCTCACAATTCCCTAGTGATGCCAGTAAGTTAAGACAAATAAGAACATTGACACGATAGCATTGTAATTTCGACATTATAATTGAAAAATGAAAAGTACTTGATATGGGAAATTTGTCATTCGCCAACTTCATATTAAATTCATTTGAATAGCCCATTCGTTATATTGCATTTACTATATTGGCCATGAATAGATCAAGTGCAACGCAGAGGCTCTTCGAATAGAGATGTTTCGGGAGAGAGATATTGTGAGGTGAAATTGTCGGATACAGATGTTTTGGATGCCACATGAGATTTTGAAGAATACAGATATTTAAGAATAGGGAAGTTTCAGATATGAAAGATTGTGGGATGGGGATATTTAAGAGCAGTAATATTTCAGAAGTGAGTTATTGCGGCATAGTAATCTTTACTAATTTGGAATAGAGATTTTGGAATAGAGATGTTTCTGATTAAACCTGTTCCAGAATAAAGATATTTAAGAAGAGAGATGTCTGAGAATAGAGAAATAAAGAATAGAGTTGTTGTCCTGCCGGATGCGTTGTATAATTACTGTTGAGGGATAAGGCTTTAGGGGTCGGCATTGTCTGACCTCTGTCCTCAAGGGTCAGAATAATATAAAATTCACGAGCTTACGAACAACCGAACATTATTCCATTTCATTCATCATACAGTACTCACCCGAAACGTTCCATCGAGCTAAAATGACACGATACCGCTGGCAAAGAAATCCGTGAAGAGTTTTCCGAACTTTTCTTAAAAACGGCTGAGCGAAATGACTCGGAATTTTCGCGGTCAATGTCAAGGAAGTTCAAATTCCTTGATATTTGTGATAAAAAAAATACAGCTTCCTTCACTAGAAAAAACGGCAGGTTTTTTTGGAAGTGATTCCTCAACCGAGCTTTTGCTCCAATCCCATTGAAATGTTCAACTGAAAGAACTACTTATGCGATCTTCAGGAATGCAAGCTGAATTAGGCGATAAGAAAGAACTGTGACGTTTCGTCAACGAAACAAGTTGAATGATCGTATGATACAGGAAGGCATATTGTAGAAAAACCTGCGGATTTGGGAAACGAAGATGTACGATACGTTAGATGAGTCTGCCTGGACCAGAATTCGTTTATTTATTTTATTTATATTCTTTTTACGCGGACAAGGCACGAAGCTCAACGAGCTCACGACCCCGCTTGCGGCTTTTTCGTGTGTGTTAGCCTTACATACTCTCGCCGAGAGTGGCTCGTTGTTTGGGCTTAGACGACTATACGAGGGCGAATGATGGCGAGACGCTGAGTGTCTTATCCTGTTAGGACTTACACGTGCGAGCGCACCGTTGGAGAATTCGAGAAAAAAGTCAAAGAAATATCGCGACAAGAAACTCGGGAGAAATAAATCTCCGCCTAGTCTCGCGATAAAAGCTCGTGATTCATATATACGTATGGGGTATTCCGTCTCTCTGTTGGACGGTCGCAGCAGGATTTGCTTCATCGCTCAAAGTTATTTATTCGTTCGACAACATTTTTTTTTCCACGCATTTCTCATTTATGTTCCGTCGGGAGGAGGAACATAATAATTAACTTTCGATAAAATGTTAAACTGTTGTTTAGATTTTTTTAAATATCATTTCACTGGTTTACAGATTCGGGGATATAATCGAAATATTGTTGATATGTTGCAAATGGTCATTAAGCCCAATCCAAGGTTTTCAATTTTTCGTAGAATTCTGACAATTAACCGTTTCATTATTATTGGTATTGTTTTCAATATTGTTATTATTATTATTTGTGGCTCAGCTCTTGAATAGAATAAGAAGAATTTATTGATCGAGGAATATTATGAATAATAACAATATATTGAAACATACCTGTTTAATAAAAACAATAAGATAGTAGGAAAAATAAACTCCTGGGTGTTAAAATCATTGATCGAAGAAGATAAAATAATACTCACGTTGTGCATCCACATGAGCCTTGATCTCGGTGGATTACTCTTGATATGACACTCGAAATAAACATCGTCACCTTCCTTGATGTCCTCGGGATTGAGGGTTGAGCCTAGACTCAACGATACGACCGGAGGGTCTGAGGAAAGGCCATAAAAACAATCCAAGTAGAGTAAGTGAACTATCTTCGAGCAGTTGAAGAATAATATTTTTAATATACTGTTATTATTTCCGAGGGAGTCACTACGAGCATCCTTTGCGCAAACAATCTCCTCTGATTAATTAAGAAACTCAAGACTAAAAAAGCTCACCGTCACACAGACCCGAGGGAAAATAAAGTCAGGAGGTGAAAGCATATATCCACGTGGCAAATAATGTAAATAAACTTTTTCGCGTTTTCGTCAGACCTAGGCACTTAGAGAGTAGGAGGGAAAGGACGGGACCGAAGTTTTGGAGAGTTGACGCTGCTTGAAATATATCTCCGTAACCGAAAACGAAAATTGGTAGAAAGAAAAGGACGGATACATGGTATTTCGTACATCGTGTGTCAGCATCTTTGATGTATGTAAATTAAACTAATAGTCGAGCGTATTGGGTAGCGAGAATTAACAAAATTTGTTGATGCTGCTTCGTAAAATATGCAAAAAGTAAATATTTTATCATTTTTTTTACTAATTTTTGGGTCACATTACGTTACATCCTCAATTATATCCGTAGGAATCAGGGCTAATTGTATGGTTATTTTAGCTATACTCTATTTTGTGGAAGTATATTAACAATTTATGAAGATATTATAAAATTGATGTGTGAAACAAAATGAAAATAAACAGTTTAAAAAAGGAATGCTCTGTAAACTAGATATCAGTAGATATTTCATAATTGTGTCGGTACGTTTTAACAATAATGGTATGTCTATTTCAGATAGATGAAAAAGAGGCATTTTCGTGATTTTTTTCTGGGCAAACGTGTGCTGGTTAAAAGTTTTTCTAAAGTAAAGAGTACGGTTTTACGTATCTTAGATAATTTTAGTATTGAAGAATATTTATAAATGTAGTAGATACAATGGTTTGTGTATAAAAAACATCTTTCGGGGTGACCACCGCCGCTCGGTAAAAAATCATTCGAAATTTAAAATCCAATGCATGTAGCCTTTGCATTAAATTATATAATGGTTGGACAAAGTATTAAATAAAATATTGATTTTTGAAAAAATGGCCGCAGTCCAAAATGAAAGTGTCGATTTTGGGTAAAAAATACGCTCTATTTTCGTTGATAAAAAAAACTAAGCATCCAAAACAAAAAATTCCTTCGTTCAAGCACTGCTTTTTGATATGTAAAAGAAGCCTGTAAAATGTAAAATTGATCGGTGTCGTGATTTTCGAAATATCGTGGTGATCGGTTTTGAAAAAATATCATTTTGAGAAAAACGCGTTTGAAGTTCGCTCGTTTGCGATTCGCCGGTTCGCGGAATCTACCGCGGATAATATTTTTGCGATGTTATATTTTGAAAATGCGTCGAAAATCAATATTATCAAGAATTCAACTAGGTGTAAGTATATTTTATTTTTGGGCCGAGATCTTAATGATGGAGTCAGTGACCGGGTCATAAATAATTTAATTGGCAACCCCGCACCGTCATGAATATTAGACAACTTTTTTTATTATTAAAGTAAAATTTAGAACAAAGCTAGTAAGATCGAGTAACAATATCCCTGAATTTCGATTTGTAGTTCTTTTTTAATATCTTTTCAAACTTGCGTGCAATATGAGAGCGTCAGTACTTTTGTCATTTTAAATTCGTCTTGTACGAGAGCGATAAATACATAAATTAATAACACTGATCCTTTTTATTTAAACTTCGAGGTATCGCAGATAACAAAAAAAAAGTCTTTAGAGAGTACGATTTTGGCAAACCTACTCTATCCTTTTTTTCATCCCGTGCGCTGCTGTTTTATTTTTCCATTTTTTGTACGTTTCGATTGCCGTATTTGTTCGATCGATGTTCCGCTGCTATTGAGCGTCTATTGACGATATTTAGTTTTTTCTGGCGTTAACGTTTATTTTTTTTTGTTTGCTCCGAAAGGCAGTACCCTTTTTGGGCTTGCGATTCCAGAGGGCCTGTATTGAAAAATGGAGGGAAAAAAGTGGAAGCGCAAATAATACAAGAATAAAAAAAAACACATGTACCGGCGCTTCGAATCGAAACGAAAAAATAAAGGATAACGGGCGGGGTGCATGCACTCTGGACAGGAGATCGAGGTGGGGCCGAGAGGGAGAAGTGTTTTACGCAAAAATCCCTCGCCGAGCAACGCCCAAAGCTTGGGGTGTTCTCACAAACACGTTTTTCATTCCTCTCCAACTCTTCCCTCCTCCCAAACATCCCCATGGACGAAGCTATAATTTTTCGCATGCTTTGGACACCCGATAGCGGCAGGAGAGCCTGCGTAAAGTTTGCCTGGTTGGATGAATGTCTCCGTGTGCAATAAATTTTGCTCTACTCAATAAAAACGTCGCGATCTTCGTATACAGATGAAATCTCGTCGTTGCGCCGACCCGATTCGATGAGAAGTCGAGCAAACATCCGTAGAAAATGAGCCGAAAGTTCTTGAGATACGGGATCCACTTTTTTACGAGCTTCGCCGTTCTGTACACGCCACGCCTCGTCTTGTAGAAAAATGGAAAAAAATCTTCGCGATCTTTCGATAAATAAATCATATATTATGGCACGTAAAATAAAATATGCGGATGCGTGCAAAAAAAATTGCGTCACGTGAGCTAGGAGATGAAAGATAAAGTTAACGGTTGTTCGGAGGTATAATAAAATATTGTCTTCAATAAAAATAAACGTAATTGCAATAAGATCGAACCGGTGTCGTACGATAAGTCAACGTCGTTTCACCTTTCGTTTAAGATCTTACAGTCCAATTGTTTGCTCTCGTGAATGATTCAACAGCATGTAGAAAATCGACAAATGTGGTCTGGTTCTTTGGTAGACTTTATATTCCAACATAGATCGTTCACGTTTTATCGAAATGAATTTCGTGGAATTTCCCCGATTAATAGCAGTCCAGATCGTAATTGTTCATCCTTTATTCAATGCTCGTTAACCGTAAGCCGTTATTCCAAATTTATTTTTAATCTTAGGAATATTCTATAAATTTTACTTATCTCGAAAGAGCTAATTTCTCGCTCTCTTATTTTATCTCCCACATTTTTCTTTTTATCATCCATCTACCCATACGTGTTATATTTTATTCCGAGATTTTCGACAGTAAACTAACCCCGAGAAGAAAAAAAGGACCAAATATATGTACGTTATTGCGACGAACGTGTGAGGTAATCTTCATACTCGTACATTACGACGCATAAAGTTCGCGAGTCAATGGGAGGGGTTTTGTCGTTCGAGTGGCGCACGATACTCATGCTTCAGCTCGTAAAAAAAAAACAAAACATAAAATAAAATGCGAGTGCAGAACAAGGTCCGACGAGGAAAAACGGAAAGCGTGCTTTTTCATTGTCTCACCCCGGATTTGACTCTTGGCCCAAGTATGATCGTTATAAATGTATTACTCACACACGACGTCGATGGTCCAGAAGGTCTCGAGGTAAAGTCCCGTCACGTTTGGATTTTCGGCTCTACACGTCACGAGCTTCCGGTCGTCGTCCTTTCCCGGTACGAATTCCACCCTGCTTATCGTACGGCTTTCGCTTCTCTCCTCCTGAAGATCGCAATTGGAGGGAAATGATTAACAATAATATACAAAAAATGCTTTTGGGAGAATAATTTGTTTTAATTTGTCCAAAATTTATTACAAGGCTATCACGTGATTCCAACGTCCGGTAGACATTGCAGCAGTGATGCTCTTTGAAAAGAATTACGCGCACCACAATACATTTTTCAATAATCGTGTAATTCAATATTGCACATTGTTCATCATCCACAATTCGTTGCAAATTGAGATTTGGGCCTTATCGACATTTGACGGAATTCGCAGACGATTGTTTTTTTTTACAAGTCCGAGGAATAATTTTCGATTGTATCGTTGCTAACTTGCATACACAATTGAGAAAAATCTTTGCAAATTCATATGCAGTTTCCTGCATTACCTTAGTAATAATTATTGGCGGATGAATATTAATAATTAGTATACGTATTGGTAAATCGGCATTCTGCATATAAGCAACGTTATTTATTAGTTGAATGGTCTTATGTTCCAAAATATATCGTATATGATTTGAAATATACAAGTTATATACAGTACTGGACAAAAAAAGTACGCACTAGTCGAAATTTCTTACCGCACTAAAATTTACATAGCGGACTCAAAAATAAAGGTAATTGAATTTCCCAAGTGGCGTTTTAAAGTGGACAAGTTTATCTTTATTTTGCTTTTTTAGAAAATTCTCTACGATTTTTTTTTCGGCCCGGTGCGCACTTTTGAACGTGGTCATTTTTCGGCTATTTTTTGGCCGTCGAAAATTAACTGCAAAGTTTGTGGAAAATTTTTTCCTTGGTTTTTTCGACGGGAAACTTAAAAAGAATATCAAAGCCGACATTTTTTTTTCTAGAAAGTCTCGTACGATTTTTTTTTCGCGGAAGTATTGCTTTTTTAGCTAAAAAATACATGTTTTAGAAAAAAAAGGCGTAATCGAAGAACTATAGGGTTTCAGGGGAAATATCAAGAGGGTAAAAAGTTGCATGGGTTCACACTGGAGTGGCTAGAATTTTTTCAGAATTTTTCTTGGATATGTTTTTTTTACCATTTTTGGTTGGAACTTTGATGAGTGGAGAGGCTCCACTTGGGAATTATGGGGTCTAGGACAATTAAGAAAGGAAATTTGTTTACATTTTCATTTTTAATTAACTACAATTTTTCTAGTTGTTTTTTTTTATTTTTAAATTAAAATAAAAAAAAATTTGTTTAAATTCTAAAAAAATTGTTATGTATTGATTATGTAAAAAAATGATTATGTAAAAAAAATTTCTTTCTCAATATATTGTCCTAGACCCCATAATTCCCAAGTGAAGCCTCTCCACTCATCAAAGTTCCAGCCAAAATGGTAAAAAAAATGTAAAAAAAAAATTCTGACAAAATTCTAGTTACTCCAGTGTGAACCCATGCAATTTTTTACCCTCTTGACATTTCCTCTGAAACCCTATAGACTTCGGTAACGCCTTTTTTTCTGAAACATGTCTTTTTAGCTAAAAATGCAATACTGGGGCGAAAAAAAATATCACTCTCTCTCTCTCCCTCTCCCTCTCTCTCTCACTCTCGCGCCCTCTCCCTCTCTCCCTCTCTCTCACCCTCTCACCCTCTGTCCCTCTCGCCCTCCCTCGCGCCCTCTCTCTCCCTCTCTCCCTCTCTCTCTCCCTCCCTCTCTCCCTCTCTCCCTCACTCCCTCTCTCCCTCACTCCCTCTCTCCCTCACTCCCTCTCTCCCTCTCTCCCTGTCGCCCTCTCTCCCTCTCTCCCTCTCTCCCTCCCGCTCTCCCTCCCACTCCCCCTCTCTCGCTCCCTCTCACCCTCCCTCTCACTCTCCCTCTCGCCCCCTCTCTCTCTCCCTCTCTCTTCCTCTCTCTCCCTCTCACTCCCTCTCTCCCTCTCACCCTCTCTCTCTCTCGCCCTCCCTCTCTACCTCCCACTCACCCTCTCACCCTTCCACTCTCCCTCTCTCTCTCCCTCTCACCCTCCCTCTCTCATATATGGCGGTGAGTCTTTCTGACGTGTTCTCTTCGTCTTAAATTATCTCGATCTTTCTCTGCCGTCCTCTGCCTTCGGGCTTTTTTGATTCCAGTTAAAAGTATGCCCACTGTTACTTTCCACCGATTTTGAATATATTCTGTCGCTCTAAGCTCAATTTAAGACGCAAATCTCGGTGGAAAGATTGACACATTTTCTAACCTGCCTGGATTCTTTCTTGGCGAGCTGGTCCTTGTCAACGGTTTTGGCGTGGCGCATGCGCTCTTCGCTTGTGCTAGCTGGTCGGTTCGCTATAGTCAGATCGCGCTACAGTTTGCGGATGCGTGAAACCCCGGGAATATAGCCAGCGACACAGGGGCGAGCATCGAGTGAGTGTAGCGGTGCGACTACTATGCCGTGATCTATCGAGCGAGAGAGTCGACGGAGATCTAGCACTGACAGCGCGGGCTCGGAGCGCTCCGATTATGTCGACTCTATTGGTGGCTGTGGTGGGAGGCCCTCGATTGGTGGGGGTGCGCATGTAGATCTCGGGCCATTCGGTAAACCGCCGCTGTCTCGTGAGCAGATCTCGGAAACATTGCGCTCTAACTATTACGAAATTGTCTATAACTTCTGCGATGATTATGAATCCTTCTGCGGAGGATCGTTTAACAGTCGAAAAAGTGCTCACGAGCTATCATAACTCGTTTCATGAAATTATTTCAGCACATAATGAAGTGGTTGCAAAACTTGAATCAATAGCTGCTTGCAAGTCTATTCTCGGTGAGTGCTTGGGGCATAAGACTGAACTACCACAGGAAACAGCCTCCGATACTGGACGTACCTATGCAACTGCAGTGAAGGGCATGCGAATCGACTTTCCTCGTGGCCCTTCGGTGGTTGTGGGCAACTCTGCGGGTAATTGAGTGATCGTGGCGCCGCGTGCTTCTGAAGCTGAGCGTTTTACATCAGCAGATGCCACAAAAAACGTCCTATACGAAACACTGAACCCGATTGATTTAGGACGTAAGATCACCAACCTATCTCGGGTTCGTAACAACGGCGTCCGAATACATGCCAGCACAGGTGATCTTCAAAAATTAAAGACGCTAAATAGCATTACTGCGGCGGGGTTGGAAGTAGTTGACGACGTCAAACTAAATCCTCGCCTACTTCTGCAAAATGTTCCTACTGCAATGGAACCTGATGCGCTTCTGGCAAACCTATTTGCTTTAAACTTACTAGGTCGTGAGTGTAATGACACCAAGGTGTCTACCCGGCGCGTGGGAGGCGGTTCACAAGAGTCGTTATAGACACGACCGCTGAGAATCGAAAGTACCTGATGGGTTTGCCTGAAGTCTCGCTTGGGTGGAACGCTTGCTCTGTACAAGATCTCATCAGCGTACAACAGTGCTTCAAGTGTCAAAACTTCGGTCACATAGCCAACGAATGTCAGCGTGATGAGAAATGTGGCTACTGCTCAGGCAATCATCGAGCTAAAGTCTGTTCCTCAAAGGACCGTCCTCTTTCTTGCGTCAACTGCGTCTCAGCAAAGATTACCAACACAGCGCATGCGGCGACGGATTCAGTAATGTGCCCGATTTTAAAAAAGAGAATCGTCGAGAAAGCCAGGCTCATCAACTATGGCTAGTAAAATAACGAATTCTCACAATGAGCTAATGGCTTGCCATGTCAACTGCCAATCTCTCCGTGCACATCTAGATGAATTTCGACTCCACTTCCAAACCACCAAATTTGATGTCATCTGTCTGAGTGAAACTTGGCTGAAGCCTGAAATTCATGACTCCTTCATCAAGCTTCCAAATTTTCGATTTCTGCGATATGATCGTGTCGGTAAGCCAGGGGGCGGCGTTGGTATATATGTTCGCCAGAGTTTGCAAGCTGAAATCTTAGCTACCTTGCCGCTCATCTATTGTAGAGAACTGGAATTCATCATAGCGCGGTTGACAATCCCTGGTGCCTCGACCTTCCTTCTGGCTGTTGTATACAGGCCTCCAAAATATGGCTTTTTTGAGCGATTTTCGGAAATTTTCACTGAGCTACTTCAAGAGTATCCACAGGCGCTCATTTTCGGAGACCTCAACTGTGACCCTGCCTTACCATCGTCGGGATCTAGGCCTCTTGAAGAATTCATCCTTACAAACAGCCTACATTTAGTACCCTATGGGTCTACACATCATACCGCCACCTCCTCAACGCAAATTGACCATTGCATCACTAGCTCTGTTTCGGATATCCTGCACTTTGGTCAGTATCCAGTGCCCTTCTTGTCTTCACATGACCTCATCTACATCAAGCATTACTGCAAAGTGCCTCAGCATGTACCGGCTGCCTTTCGGTGCAGAAACCTCAATCAAATTGATGAGGAGGCGCTGCTGTCAGACCTCTCTGATTTTGGCTGGGGGTCCTTTTACAATTTGCAGACTTCGGATGATAAGGTTGATTTCCTAAACACTGTGGTCGTCTCAACGTTTGATCAACATGCACCCGTCATCGAAGTACGTACTAGGCGCCGCCCAGCTCCATGGTTCATGGCAGAGCTTCGTGAGCTCATGAGACGCCGTGATCGACTGCGACGGGCATTCCAGAAGGCCAGGCAAAATAGGAAGCATCTCTACGAGAAGTTTAGGTCTCTACAGATGAACTTAAGATGCGTATAAAGCTTGCTGCGGACAATTACCACAGAGCTAGTTTCGCTTCTGCTACACGACCCATTAAGATCTGGAATTGTGTGCGAAAACTCGGATTGCTACCTCAGCGTGCATCACAGACACACCTAGCACTTGACCTGGACGCACTAAACAATCATTTTATTCTATCATCTGATCGCGAAACTCACAATACGTTAAATTTGGACACTATACGACGGAGCACGGGGCTACAGTGATGATTCTTTCTATTTCGCACACATTACACCTGAAGTGCTTGGCAAAGTACTCCGTAACATCAAAGCCAATGCTACGGGCGCCGATTGGATTTCAATGAAGATGATACGCATTGCATGGCCTGAAATTGGTGGGCATCTCCTTCACCTACTTAACCATGCCTTAATCCACTCAAAATATCCAGGACTAGGGAAGATGGCACTAGTACGTCCAATCCCAAAGAAAGCGATACCATCAATGCTGACAGACTATCGTCCCATCTCACTGCTGTGTAACTTTGCTAAAATCTTGGAACGCGTCGTTGCTGACCAGGTTAGCTATTATCTAGATGCACATCATCTTAGCGATCCATACCAATCAGCCTTCAAAAAACATCACAGCACTCAGACAGCCCTACTACGAATGATCGAGGATGCACGACTCGCTGCTGACAGGAGAAGAAGCGGTTGCAAGGGTAAACAGCGACATTGAGACCATCTGTCTTTGGGCAAAGAAGTCTGATTTGAAGTTAAACTCGGTTAAAACAAAGGCTATGGTTATTGGATCGTCACGATATCTTTCACAGTTGGACTCTACGTCCTTCTCGCAAATCAGAGTGGGCTCGGACGTAATTGAATGGTCGACCTCCGTCACATGCCTCGGAGTACAGATAGAGCGAACACTCTCATGGAGGAAGCATATATTGGAGGTGGTCGGAAAAATGAGGGCTACGGTCCATCAGCTCAAGCGGTGCCGAGGAAAACTTCCTTCAGCTGTTCGCCGATTGCTGGTTCAGGCACTCACGTTACTACATCTCTACTACTGTTGTCTGCTCTTCACTGACATCACGAATGAGCTAGATTTGCTGCTGCAGCGCGCATTGAACAACGGAGTTCGCTTCATCTTTGGCCTGCGCAGAGATGAGCACATTACGCCGTTTCTCATAAAGCTAGGCTGGTTGAACATAGTGGAGCGACGTAAGTTGCTACTTGCGTCGTTCATCTACGCTATGTGTGAACATGGTGAACCCTCCTACTTACTTCAACGCTTTGTCCGTCCCTCGCCTGCCGGCTTATTGCATCTTAGGCGGCCTCTGACGAGTTGTGACTTCGTAATACCGAAATGTCGGACTAACTATTTATTCAAGTCTTTCTGCACCACCTCATCCTATCTGTGGAATATGTTGGACCCTCATCAGAAGGCTTGTGTAAATCGATATGCTTTCAAGCGTGCCTTATTTAAGGAACTTTTTCATAAATTGCACTGTACGCCTGTGAACATATGAAGAGTAACATGCTATCTGTAAGTTTAATGACTCTCTAACTCCAATGAATGCCATAACTAATATTAGTCCTATTCTACTGTAATTATTACTATTACTATTATTACTACTAGTTTTACTATTATTATTAATTATTGTTATGCACTATTATTAATTATTGTTATTTACTATTATTAATTATTGTTATTAGTGTTATTAGTATTATCGAACCACTCTTTTTTACTGTATACGCTTTATTATGTACTGTTGCCGATTGGTGAACTGCACCATGTACTACTGTGTGCACGGTACTCTTAGGGAGCAGATGCTCCAGAGTACGGAATAAATCTCTCTCTCTCTCTCTCTCCCCCCCCTCTCTCTCTCTCACTCTGTCTCTCTCTATCTCTATCTCTATCTGCCTGTCTCCCGAGCTGTCTTTCTTCTCGATGCTTGTCTTTGGTTTACGTTAATTCGACGTGGCCCAAGAGTTTCTCGTAGTTTTAGACTGAATACGGAAAATCTTCTTGACTGCAAGGCTCTTTGTTTCTGTGCCTGATGTATAAAGTCTCGAGAGACGATGAATTCATACATTCTTGCGGTTGGAGCTCTGCGGAATGACGACGATGAAGCCGGAAAATAGGGTTGGAGCAATCTGAGATGCTTCAAATCTTCTCCTACCCTTCCTACAAATCCTTCACCGCGCTCATTCGCGAATGCGTGTATATATATAATCTTCAATGAGGTATCTTGTTAAGGAACACTTATCGAAACAAAGTGTGCTGAATCATAGTTGTAACTTCGTACGAGGGGCCTTAATGCTTAGGAACCCGCAAAACTCGTCGTCTTTTTTTTCGTCACGCGATAGTATTCCTTTTACAATGTTATTCAACTGCAACGTGGGAATTTCGTCGTTGTGTATACTTGTGGTTTAAAAGTTGTCTGAAAATTGTTGGATTCTGCAATAGTCGCTACTGAACTTTAAATTTATACTGTAGATTTTCTGTCATTGTCATCGTTCTTTTGGTTGCGAAATTCTTGGAGATTGGTGACTAACGATACGTGAATAGGATAAAGGATGCAAAAAGTTTTGCTCCCTTGAGAGAAAAGTGGCTGCAGAAATGTACTTCTATGGCACGTTAATTGTCATAATTGTATAATGTATGGCAGATTTGTCAGAAACATAGTTCGCACATCGTGCCTTTGACGGATGTAAGCGAAACTACTTGACAACGATGTCAAGCAACGAAAATTACAAAAAAATCCGCTACTTCTTAATAAAATATCAAAAAAGCAAACATTTTATCATTTTGTACTGATATTTTGATTACATTAGTTGGGCTCTGTTCTACTCAGTATTGAAAAATGGTATCCTTAAGTTATACGTAGAGAAACGTACGTTAATCAAGGTATATTAATATCGACAACCGCAAGAACCGCCTTTTCATTTAGTGTCATGATGATATTCTGCGCCAGATGAGCAGGTGTTCTAACGGAAAATAAGGAATTAGTTTCGCAGTTTTAAGGTGGTAGTCTCGCCACTGTCACGTTGAAAAGTTTATTCTCCGCAATCGATAAAAGCTTCGAAATATTGCGAAATATTCTTATAATGTAGGTTGTACATCTTATCGGGATGTAAAAACTTATAATGATGAAAATGCCTAATATAATGTTTACTTAACCCTCACTTTTGTATCAGACTGTCCATTCCGGTTATTAATGCGTAGATACTTTGCGTATACAGATATGCACACACTTACTGTAATCTAGTTCTAGTTTGCTGCTGCAGTCGCTTCGTGGCGCTAGCGTCGCTAGACATTGCTAAATCACTATATCTCTGAAACTAGACGGTCAAAATTCATTATTTTTTTACCCACTGTGTCATATGTTCCTCTGTAATTGAGAATTTATTTTTTTCATCTGTAGAAAAGTTTCCACGTTATTGCGTGAAATGTGAAATTTTCCACTGCTCCCTATAAAAACCCGTGTAAAACCGTGCAATTTTTTATTGCCAATATATCGTAGAGACAACTGTGAAGCCTTTTGAAATTTTGCAGGAAATCATTTAATAGTGGCCTGAATGAATCCTCAAAATAAAAAAAAATCTACAGAAAAATGCTTCGGCGAGACTACTACCTTAAAGAAGGAATGCTCGGAAAATAAGACTCTAGTAGGGTTGTACCCTAGGCGTATCGGTAGGATTAGGCAATAATTTTACGGTTATCGTAAGTAGACTTGATTTCGTTTGGGTTCAAGTTCTTTGTGCTAGAGACAATAAGGAGACTATAAATTACGTTGGTGGTCATTCCGCACGAACACAAATACTCTGTCAACTTTTTTGCCCTAAGGGGGGAGATCCCCTAATAACTTAAAGAAGACCTTATGGCCGAAAATGATCTCCACGAGAAAGCTCAGGGACTCCTTTATGGCCCCAGAATTGCAGATTAATCGGAAGGTCATTAAGTGACAACATTTTTAAGACGTGAAACTCTAAACGCATTTTCCTGAAAACTACTTTTTTTTTGTGTACAAGATAACTCAAAAACTATGTGATTTATCATTTTTTCATTCTGCATACTTTTAAGTGGAATAATTATCGTCTATGTGAACCTAAAATTCCTTGATAATTATTTGGAAAAACTACTTTTTAATTAACATACGCTAAGTAAAACTTTTGTGAAAAATAAAATATTTTTTCAATAACGTACCATTCTTTAAATTTTTAATTTTCTGCAGATTTTTTCGGTTCACATAGAGCATGTGGGTCTTAGAAATTTGAAACTTCTTAGCTCTAACGTTTTAGATGAATGCACTAGACGCTAGGTTGTACGCAGTGGAACAACTCAGGTAGCAACCGCCTCTGAAGTTTCGTACAGCCGGAATTTTTAAATATTAAAAAAACTTTTTTCTTTTTAATTTGGCAGATGTAATGTACATCTGTCGAATTTCATACATTTTATGTACATCTGTTATATGTACATAAAATTTCAATTGTGTCGAATAAATAGTTTTGATATTTATAAAATCTTGAAAATTCGCTTATTTTCGGCTACCTGAAGGAATCTCCTCCCTTCAGTACGGTTTTGGATAAGGGTGGTACGATTGAATATTATAAAAAATGTGCACACTTCACGTGGATCTTAACAATTTGGTTCTCTTGAATTCGTAGTGTACGAGAAAAATCAATTATAACCGATAAACACAAATAATTTTTGTTTACAATTACAGGCGTTGCGAATAACAATAACAGTCCTCAAGGGGTACGATTTCAAAAGTCCATCGAACGGAGGGATTTTTCGTTTTTTAACATCCTTTAATCCACCTTTACTCCATGAATCCCTACAAACGAAAAAATCTTACATGTTTTCCACATGCTTCCGAGGTCTGTTTACGTTTCCGATTTAAATTGTCAAGAGTGGTGGCTTGTGGTTGGGTGGTGAATTTATATACTTTTCCTTTGTCCTACCATTAATTCCATCACAAATTTCTTGATATAATTGGGCTTTTTGCTTTGCATTATGTAGCCGAGGCTCTCGCATGCCACGATTTAAATTTTCCCGAAAACCGCACAAATGTCATCTCGTAAGCCATTGGACGCGT
Source organism: Ophion ventricosus (assembly GCA_963932345.1). Taxonomy (NCBI): domain Eukaryota; kingdom Metazoa; phylum Arthropoda; class Insecta; order Hymenoptera; family Ichneumonidae; genus Ophion; species Ophion ventricosus. Next base: position 13,598,585 of record OZ010715.1, on the reverse strand, counting down.
TATTTCGGAGCTTTCGGCGTAACAAGGCCGTGTGTATGGGACGCACGGCTGGTCGTACCTAATTTTGTAAATAATAAAGTCGAGACCGCGAGCCGGATGCGCTAGACCGTAAGAGATGTGTGGGTGTGCATCGAGAAGTCACGGCATCGGTCGTTCGATGAATAACTGACCGAGATTTTATGTATTTGCTCCCTTTCAATACGTGCCCACAATAATCCCTCCGCCTCCCCTCTCCTCCCACCCACACGCAATATCGGCTATTCGCTATCGTCTAACATGTAAAGACTAATAGAAAAAAAGTTTTCTCATCCAATTCTAATCGTTGAAGTTAGCACGACCACCTACTTGGAAATTAGACCGCTGCTGATTTTTTTTTATATACTACAGATAATGCACATAGGCGTGAGTGTTTATAAAATCAAGCAATACTGCCGGCTATCGAGACGAAGTAAATAAATCCAAAGTTAGGGGATTTAACGCGATTTCTTGTGGAAAAGGCGTCATGGACGGTCTTGTACTCAGTTTCATTCGTATTTTGCAATTACGTAGATGAACATAGGAATCAATAGTATGGGTTTCAGAGATTTCGGGGATTAAAATGCTATTGAAAAAATAGTGATTACCAAATGATTCGATTAAAATTCGGTAGTTAGCGGCGATTGATCTGGAGTAAGATAGTAACCCTATTAATTCGGGAGCGTTTATTTATTGGTCATGCTAACTCGTTCTGAGCGAGCATCAGCCCAAAAACTCAGTGGATAGTATTAATAAAATGTAGAGTCGACCGTAAAACTATAGGAAGGCATTTTTTACGTTTAAACATATTTTACAGGTTATTGTTCGCGTGTCAATTTTTTCTTCCAGTCAATCAATGTGGGTTAAAGCTGGTTCCGTTTCAATATTTCACCCATCGCAAAAAATAAAATCCAGCGAATCTATGCCTGCGTGCAACTATTCTTTAATGAATTACCATTTTTTCGATATTAAAATAGGGCTATTCGAATATTTTCATAATAAAAGTTTTTTTGAACTAACTACTCTTGATTTATTCGTGGATTCCTGCTTTCAACTACCTCGATTTATTCGTGGATATCTTCTTCGCCTTTTCTTCCTATTTAGGCAATTGTTAATTTTTAGAGTAAGTGTTCGTGTCGCTTATTATTTAGCAAGCATTACTCTACACGATGTATTAAACGTGACGGAATGTTGAGTTTATTTCCCAACACGTCGAGACAAGTATTTTCGGGTTGGCTTCGTGTACGAATTTTATTTCGGGTCTGCATTACACACCTTTGACGTTTATGGTTTTGGAGTCTAGGGAATTATGTATGAGGGCGGAGTTCCAAAGAAGGGCGTGGAAGAAGCGCTATGATGCAAAGGGGATCTCAGGATGTACCTGGTAATCAGGATGGTAATACGCTGTGGTGTAGACTGTACGTGATCAGTCGGTTACAGGATCTGCTTATGTTAATATCCGACTGATCGTGAGCGGTACTGCGAATATATATATATATATATATATATATATATATATATATATATATATATATATACAGTGTTTGTCAGCAGTTTGAGAACAGGTAGTAAACACACCATTTTTATGCGAAAAAAAATAAATTGACTTATGTATTTAACATGAAATAATATATTACGAAATATAAGTGCGTATTCGTAATGAAACATACGATAAGTTGCCCCGTACAGTGCAATATTGGCTATAATAACTTCTCATCGAAGTGACGACCCTTAGCTCTGATAACCACTGCACAGATTCTGGCCATTCTTGCGATCAATTTTTCCAGCGTTTCGGCTGAAATTTTCTTCCACGAATCCTGTAGGGTCTTCCATAATTCTCTATCGAGCTCTGCCCATAAAAGTTCAATCGGCGACAAGTCCGGGGACTAAGGTGGCCATTCCATGATTTTTATAGCACCAGAGATCCTTTTTTTCCAAATAGTTTTTACATAGCAAAGAAGTATGCTTTGGGTCATTATCTTGTTGGAAGATGAACCCACGACGCAGAATTCGTGTTCCAGATTGTATTGCATGTCTTATCGGAACCGTATGATAGACGTTTTTATCCATAATTCCTTCAACTTTGGCTAAATCTCCGACTCTGTTACCACCAAAACAGCCCGCAAACCATCACGTTATCTCCACCATCCTTCACTATAGGCACCACACATTCCGGAAGATAGCGTTCATTTGGCCGACGATGGACATACTGGCGGCGTTGAGAACCAGAAATTCGAACTTGGATTCATCGGTCCAAGGCACGTTCTTCCATTGATCTGCTGTCCAATTTTTATGTTGTTTGGCTCATTTAAACCTGTTAGCAACATTTTCCTTCCTCAATAAAGGTTTCTTGACAGCTACTCTCCCTGCTAGACCGGCATCACACAAACGTCGCGCCACCGTCTTGGATGACACTGATTCTGCCCTTGTTCCGTTCAACGCGGCTGCAATTTCTCGAGCTGTTAGCTTTCAATTTCTCTTGGAATGTGTAGCAATAAAGTTATCTTCACGTTTTGATGTCTTTCTAGGAGCACCGGTCCTTTTTCTCGTCGTGTTTGAGCCAATTTTCGCCTTCCTGTCCAAGGCTCGAGTGACGGCGCCTAGTGAAATCTTCAACTTTTCAGAAATGTTTCGTAGGGACCACTTCAGATCTCTTAAAAGAGACACCAGTGATCTGATTTCAATGCCGAGCTCCTTATTTTTTCGCTGCATTTTAGCACAAATAAATGAAAACCACACAATGAAAGCCACAAGTGAGAACACACATAACTTCAGTGAATTCGATGGTTCCGTTAATGTGATTGCTCGTTCACGAAGTCTGTTGACATATACCTACTTAGTGATTGTGTCGACGAGTGTATCGTACTCACAGCAAGCAATAGTAACTCGTAAACAAGCTTCTATCAGCTCAGCTCGGGAGGCGCGTTGAGGATCGGTTTCAGAAACTTGTATTTTTCAAATTTTGTTTTCTATATCTGTTTAATGTAAACGATACGTATATACTATTTGTATATGCTTATACTATTTCTTCGCATTAGGCGCCTCGGACACGCGCGAATATATGATTTTTTTTGGTTTTAGGTGATGTTCTCAGACTTCTGACAAGCAGTGTATATATACTTGTCTCCAACTACGCACACAGAGCGACATAGTAATTGATTATCACCGAACGAGTAGTTTTATCGTCTTTGCGTCAGACACTTCTTCACGGTACGTTTACATCAAACTTAGGATGTCGAGGATAAGTACCAGTCTTATTTTATTTGAAATAATATGGGGCAAACTAATTTTTAAGAACATGCAATTGTTTTTACTTTCGCACTTAACCCTTAAAGTGCACTCTGGGTGGTTGACCGGTTGAAGAAACCCTTTTTATTCGATTAAAGACTAGATAATACGGTAGGAAAACTAAATTCATTTGGTTTTTTTTTTATTTCAGACAATTTGTTTCCGAGCAGGAGTGGTTACCGCAAAGGACCTTTTTTGCACAGCGGTCTGTGCAATTTACTGTATCTCCGTCGTTTATAAATATTTCCCAATAAAAAAATTGTCAAAGATACTTGAAATGATACCCTTTACTATGAAAAAAAAAAAATTAAAAACCTGCACCCATTTCCCAAAAAAAAAATTCACGCAAACACTTATTTTTTCCGGCCGCGAACTGGGTGTAACCCCTTAAAATATCTTCTTATGTTGAAAAGGGTTTTTTTATTCGTACATTTTATAGGAACGGTGTAGACGATCGATTTAAAAATTGAATGGTGCATTCAGTATATGAGAAAGAATTTACTGTATAAATTTCAATCAAATGGTAGCATTTCACCAATTGTCCCGAAACTCCTTAAGGTTTAAGACAGTATTGTTATCTAGAGCGCTGTTTTTGAAATGATTTTTAAGATGGAATAACTATTGAACTGCTGCAGTTCTCTTTCGGTGTTTTTTTTTACAGATAGTCATTGATCCTCCAAGAATATGTACACATTTAAAAAAAATGTATTGTCATGTACTTTTGTAAGTTTGTTTACAACGGTGCGTGGAAAACGCCCCCAATTGGCGACGAGTGTTGTGGGCGTTGTATACATGTGAAAAAACCAACATTCTTAATTTGTATGAGCGTAGCGATGTTTAGTGCCAGATTCAGCAAAAAGAAAATACAAAATGGCGGCATAATAAACTTTGATTATGTTTCCTATTATTCTTCAATGTTTCTTATTATTCAATGATTCCTATTATTCTGACCATTCTACGAGTTATATATAAAAAATATTTATTTTGAGGCAACTCCACTACCAACGTTGAAAAATAGTCTACTGAAGGTGTATGCCAAATCTGAGCCAATTGGCCAATTGGTTATCGAGATATCGTGGTTACCAGTTTGAAAAACATAGTTTCGAAAAAAAAACGCGTTTATAACTTGTTGCGTCTCGACCGCGCTTCCCGAGTGTGCTCCTTATAAATTCTACAACTCGGCTAATTTTATAAGTATAATCAAACAGGTTTCAAAGACGTATTCAGAAAAGTCTGTAGGATAAGAAAATAAGAAAAAATGTTTTTTTCGAGTTTCTAGACAACAATACTGCCTTAACGCGAAATTACATACGATTCCACCAGTAAAGAATCCATGAGAGGATTTTAGAACTTTAACGAAAACGCCTCGATAAAAAAAATTGAAATTTTCAGAGTCGAAGCCTAATAGCTAGAGGAAGAAACTAAAGCTTTCTGATTTTCGAGATTTGGCGAAAAAAAATACACATTTAATCATGGCAGGAAACTATATTCAAAAAGGTTAGAAATTCATGTTCCACCTGAGCAAATCTGTGGAAAAAATAACAGAAAAGTTCTGAAAGATCACGTGTCGGTAATTTTTATGCACTACGGTGTATCCCAATGGCACGATCGCGCTGACTAAACAAACGGGTTATTTTTTATCTGAAATTTTGTAGTAGACAGTTGAGATAGAGAGGCTAAAAAAATTAGTGGTTCTTGAAGTTTCGGCAGTCGTTACAAGTTCAGGTGCAGTCCAGGGACATCAAAACGGATTGGTTGCGTGAAGGGTGATACGATTTAGCGTGAAGTGGGAAGGAAGGGTCTGGACCGAGGCGCGAAATAGAAACGCTTCGGTTGTCTTGGTATTTCCACGGATACTTCGGGAAGGGAAGGTCGAGCGAGTCCCCTCTCTCGTGTCTCTATAACCCAACGATTCCAAGCTCGGATATGGCTTCCGGTAGAGGCGCTGTCGGCCATTTCCGTTGTAAGATGTCCCAACGGACACTTTCTCCAATACAGTTCTAAGTTATTGCTTTCCTTTCGTGAAAGCAGGCCGGTAATCCTGATTTTTATCTATCTCAATTCTCAAACTTCGTACTTTTTTGGTTTACGAGCTTTTTTTTTGTCAAATATTCCGTACCCTTTTGCAATCTGATTCTATTTCCTGATGGCCATTTTCAACTTATCTACCGAACGAAAAGGCGCGTAATATTATGAATAAAAATGTTATTCGTTTCTTTTCAATTTGAATAGGGCATTTGAATTTGGTGAAAACGTTTCTCAATTCCGGATGTTGAATTCGTCGTAAAATTTGTTCTATTGGTTTCAATTGGATTTGAATTTTGTTCGTTCATTTTTACGAAACTGGGAGAGAGATACAAGGTGTATGGCATATATATATAAATATACCTATTTTACTACTCACCCTTATGTGCTTCAACGATCTTTTGCCCTTGTACCAAGTTATTATTGCCGGTGGCCTCGAACCAGTTGTCTCGCACTCGAGTTCGTAGTGTTGTCCAGCTTTCAATGATTCTCCTTCGTTCCCACGCATCCCAGGTCTCTTTATGTTCACCGACAATGGTTTTACTGCGAATGAAACGGGACAAGTGAAATTGAAAAGAAAAAAAAATCAACAGTTACTATTCGATTAAGCGTCGAAAAGCAGCGACCCGCGACGATCGATGGTAATTCGTCGCGTTTTACGAACCAACTGGAACTACCGATTATTTACATGAAGAAAAAGAATTCCTCCGATTCTCGTTTTCCTTCTCGCACATCCTCGTATCTCACGAGGAAGAAGAAAAATATCGGATTTCTGTTGGGAAGAGTTCAATGCGGTAAAAACCAATGTGAGGGTGCGAACAAGGGTGTGTGTATGAGAAAGACAGTAAGAGAGAGGAGAGAGAGAGCGAGAGAGAGAGAGAGAGAGAGAGAGAGAGAGAGAAAAGACGGAAACTGAAGATGCGATAAATTTGTTCGCACGAATGAATCCAGCGACGAGAAAAAAATGTCCGCTCTCTCTCTCTCTCTCTCTCTCTCTCTCTCTCTCTCTCTCTCTCTCTCTCTTTCCCTTTTCTTATACTCAGGTTGAGAACAATGAAAATAAAGCGAGAAAATAAAAGCTTGCGACAAAAATGCCGTTAAAGATTGTCTTCTTCTCGCGATCGTACATCACCTGATCTCGTCGACGTTAAGACCCCTTATATATAAATGAATTTTTCCTCCAGTATCTACAATTCAAGAGAGCGCAACTTTTCGTTCAGTAGCTACAAAGCTTAAAACATCCACATGAAAAATATACAAATTTAGACGTATTAAATTTTTTCAATTTTCAATCAATATTTGAAGGAATTACAGTATTTTACGTTCGAGTTCGTCTCCATCGAAGTGTCCCTTGCTTCATGAACCGTGAATATTCGAAAACACACACAAATAGCTTCCGATTTCCAGATAAATTCGAGTTTACTTTGGTAGAAGCTTTTTTTTTTAACCAATTTTTACAATAGTAAATATGTTATCGCAATGTATTGTATTTTTTAAATCTTCCGGTCAACTTGTCGGCCAAATTATCCTTTTTCAAATATAAAAAGAATTTATAATATTGTACAAAAAAGGGTGATATTCCAACACGATTAAATCGAGTTATCTTATCGCTTATTCGAGCATGGTTACTCGTGTGACGTTCAAATTATTATGTTTTATGCGCTCCGTTTCAACACGATTTTGTGAGTGACTCTCGTCTCTTTTTCAATATGTTTTATTCCCTCTTTCTTTTTCCAAATGAACACGCTTCATGTGCGTGGTTCAAATGAATCACGGGCCATTTACTACTTACGTGAAGTATTTTTAATCGAAAAATGCATTAAAATTTTGCACTGGCAGTTCTTCTTCGTGGTTTTTCCGTACTATATTTCGTTGTTTCTTGGTCTCCGAAAACAATGAAAAATTCGCTCGCAGAGGGGCCCATTGAGTTATTGCGTTCAAAAGTAAGTATTTTTTATCAAATTCTGAAGTTATTTGCTGAACAATTATTGAACTTTAGAGCTTCGAAAAAAAGCAACTGTGTATTTGTAGGTTACGTTTCTTGGTCACTGGGATTGCTTTCATTGCCGAAAGGGGGAGGTGGGTACAATTGTAAAGTTTTTCTAGAACCGGATAAACGGAGTAGACGAGGAGAAAAATGGGTGAAATATCAAGGAGGTTGATAACTCTGGTTTCACTTGGAGTGTACTGACAATAGTCGCCATTATATTTGCCATAATTGCGACTAATCTAATTAAGGGATAACACCACTCTAGGGTTTTGGAAAAATCGTTTTTTTTTGCTTAAAAACTTCTTTGGGGTCATAAAAACAATATACAATTGGTCCTGTAGCGAAATTAAAAAAAAAAGGTTTAATTATCGATTTTGCCACAGCGCCTCGAAACGCGCGCTGAGTGCTCGTACAACTTTAAACGCGTTTTTCTCGAAACCACTTTTTTCAAACTGGGAGGACGGATTACTCGAACACCTTTGCATGGATCGATTTGAAATTTTTATACTAGCTTCACAATTACATTTTCTATGGGAGTACGTAGCCGTTTTTGATTAAATGTAAACTTTTTTTTTTTTTATGAACAATTTACTGCTTATTTTTTGGGCACAAAATCGATTTATTTCTTCCAAAGTGTGCCAATTTTTCAAAATTTGATAAAAAAAATCCTTACGTAGTCCCATAGCTAACAATATATAGATTATAATTTTTTTTGGTTTTTGTTCCAGGTCTTATACTTTAAGAGAAAACCGTCCTCCCCTAAAGCTATTTGTAAAAAACACGTTTTTCAAGATGGGCTCTGTCGCCGCCATTTTGTATGAAAATGATAAAAAAAGTTTTTTATACTTTAATATGTGTTAAATAAACTCTCTCAAAAGAAATCCTATTCCTTTTTTCATACTCCCAAAATAAATTGTCAAAGTCAGGCCTTATTTTCTGCCGCTAAAGTGGTGTTATCCCTTAAGTTTTCTTGGGAGTGCTAATTTGTTTTTACTCTAAATTATTCATGAAGCGTTTCGTTGATACGATAAAGAATTATCTTCATTAATTGAAAGGTTTGTGTCTATTATTCCTTCGTATACCCTTTTTCGGGTTTTTACGGCTCCTAACTCTTTTTCGTCTGTTTCTTTCCTTTTTTTCCTCTATTTCTTACCTCTTTTCCTCTGTTTCTTTCCTCTTTTCCTCTGTTTCTTTCCTCTTTTTCCTCCGTTTCTTTCCTCTTTTCCTCTCTCCGTTCCTTTTTCTCCCCCTCCCCCTTGCGGCCGCAACCGGCTTCCTACTCTGTATCGCATTTGCCATGGGTATAGGAAAATTGCAGAAAACCCATACCGATACAGCCCCGGTCCCAAGTTCGCCTCCCGGCCACGGAACGAGTTTCATCGAAAAATGTCGATGAAAAATTTCGTCCGCTACCGGGGGTCGAACCCGGGACCTCCCGATCCGCAGGCAAGCAACCCACTATGCCAACGCATCGGATGAAAGGTTTGTTTCTATTTAATGTTAGTTTAAGATCAAAATAATACATATGTCAATGTTGATTTCATTAATGGTGTAGACTGATTATATAGGACTATAAAAATGTTACCTAAATAATAATAAATAGTGCCTTACTAGAGTAAAGTAATTTTAAAGTACCTAAATAAGTGTATTTAATTTAAAAAGTGTCTATAATGCATGCACTGTGTGTTATTTGGATGTGTCACAACTGACCCCCAACCATGTCACAACCGCCCCTGTTATTATGGGTACGGTTGTAAGAGTGGCACATGTTTTACAAAACGAGCTTTATCTCATATTCTTTAAGAGATGAGCACTTAATCGTAATTTTGATTTGAAGGCAGATGTCCAGTCTTTAATATAAAGCATTTTATTTGCACGTCTTATACCATTATCGCAACGTTATGGGCGATCAACGGAGAACCGTTACAACCGTACCCAGTCTATCCTACCTCACAAATGTTTTGTTTCATCAGGGAAGATATTCGGTCGATACGATTAAAACTGTTATAATTTAGACCATTTTAAACAACCGATTGTGCATGTTTCGTCTAAGTCGCCATGGCACATATTTCCGCCGATGAAGTAATCCATTAAAAGTTTTTGGAACTTCTTTCAAAAATGGCTGAACCAAAAGACAACGTCCACTGTAAATTGTTACAGTGGACGTTGAACTTGTAGAGAAAGAGTTAAATTAATAAGTTACAAAAAAAAACAGATTCACTTATCACAGAAAACTTTATTCAAAATAGGTTAGAAAATGATCTTGGTTGAGTGAATCACAAATCGAATAGAAGTAGTTCCTAGCCACCTCAGAAACCCGCAATTTTACACTCGAACCCTTCTATTCCGTGAAAAAGTAACTGAGAAAAGTTCCAAACGATGTCATGTAGGTAATTCTCAACTGTGACTGAGGGTGCGTTTGACTTGGATGCTTACACGCTTACAGTGCTCATGCTTTTTAACGGTGTTGTGGCACGTTCAGGTTGAATTGTGCGCGCTTCAACGAGCTTAAGCTTTCCAGAACTCGAATCGTTCGGGTTAGCATTATTAGTATCAAGATGGCGAGCGAAGTAGATGCCTTTGTTGGTTGTCAAATCATTGACGAGTTGATTGAAATAATTAACAATGAAACCGAGATTCATGAAGATTACGATATAATAGAAGATAGTAGTGATAAAGAGATGAATTGGGAAAATTATTCCTAATTTTTGGATATGTCTTTAAAAAGAAATCCCGTACCTCAGATCAAAAATTATGTTGAAGAGATTATATTATTAGAAATAAGGCACCCAAATTAACTGAAAACAGTTTACGTGAAGCTGTTACTGCATTTTTCAAAAATTCTCACGAAGAACTGGTGACCCGAGTAGCAATTTTTAAAAACTTGGCTAAAAGTGTACAAAGTGATCGCCCAGAGGTTACCTTCAACTTAAAAACCATCCAAAAAGATAACTCTTGGACACATGATAACTTATAGGTAACTTCACAAACGGACGTTTGGTACCCATTTAGACAACTATTTGGAAATTGCTACCTGGGAAACCAATGTGTTCATTGTGCTCACGAGGCGTTCGTTTCGAAAATGCTGAAAGCGTGTGAGTAACCAAGTCGAACGCACCGAAAATGATAGGTAGCGGTGATATCGCTAAAAACCAACGGAGTGCCGCAGCAAGAGACGTCAGCTTCGAAATTTCTCAGCGTGTGTCATTCCGTCTTTACATATTTGCATTTTTTGGAAAAATTTTACGACGTCCAGCACCAAACTCAATTTCCAATCATCGTTACACCAAATTACACAATCAATTTCAAACATGCCTGACGATAATTTTTTATGCGAACGACTCGCGATCATTTTGATATCAACGATAAATTAGTATTATTTGTTTTTAGTGTAATTACTGTGATGGTCTCATTCGTACGAATGTGCAATGATTGCAAGTGAGGAACGAGGTGAGCGGCTGTTAACTGGCTGACGCACAGTAGGACGGTGTCAACGAGGCCATTGCATTATCACGTATACGGCCATGCGGTTGCGATTATACGGGATCGTTTGGTCGCGACAGCATATCCGATACGCCGAATGCACTGGTGGAAGTGGATGCAACGAATTCAACCACCGAAATATTGCTCTCTCTCCCGTCGTCCTTATTTAGCTGTCTCCTTCTCGATCTCGCTAGGTCGCGGTTCCTCTTTCGATCTCTCTCTGTCTCTCTCTCTCTATCTTCACCTCACTCGTCATGTTCTAGTAACTGACAGCACATTCCGCGCTCCCTTTGCTCCTCCATGGCCTCGCTTCACCTGTATCCGCGTTTACCCTCGTCGAGACCTCCATCCTGATCTATCTGCCGATTTCCGACCTTTCCTGATTGCGACTTTACGCGGTACCAACTACTCGATTAATATCGACCTCACGTCCCCGCGAACGAGCCGTAATCACGAAACGTAATTAGCATCGAGTCGCGGAGGACGGGAGGAATATAGGGAGTGAGAGAAAATCAGAGAGCGGGAGATTTCCGCGCCTCGATTCCATGAGTTGCGTCGTGATTACGGTACACGGTATGCGATCGGCAGAGATTCTAGTGATTGCTCTTTGAATACAAGTTTCATTGTACAGCAGATAGACGATTGCATAAGTTTAGGTATTCATCTTTTTTTTTAATCCTGAAATTATAGTTGATATAGGCCATATATTCGAGCAATGATGACAGTGATCGTAACGCTAATGGGGTAGTCTTGGTCAAATCGTACGGGGATCGTACTTGGTACAGCACGCGTCACATGGCAGCATCGGTGAGTGAAAATTCAACTACTAGCCAACTATTTTGGGTAGTGAGAATTAACAAAATTTTTTGCCTTCTTCTCGAAAAAAATCCAACATGGCAATATTTTAGCCTTCTTTTCTAATATTTTGGTCACACTAGAGAGGCTTGGTTGTATCTACTGTTGCACAATTGTATTCCTGAGAGGTACGTATCGAACGGCAGCTCTTCATATTGGAGGATCGAATCTATTTTGATAGCTAATGGGTCATCGCATTGGATTCCTATATTAAAACGTCTGCTCGTACATTGGATTCGAATCGGGATTTCTCATTGGAATCTAATGTACGAATCCAATTTGAAGCCTAGAGGATTACCACATTATCAAACATAATCCGATACGATTCTTGATTGATCCCATCGCATTCTATACGTTGAATTTTCTCGACAGAATATATAGACCCCCTAAAAAACTTTAACAAGTAAAAAAAACGCCAAGTAATAAAAAAATGCCCTCGAAAAAATTATCGGTTGTTTCACTATCTCCAAGATTCTAATTAACCTCGAAATATTTGTGATTTTTTTCAAACAATAGTTTTATTTAGATTTTAATTTTTCAACTCAAACGTACAAAAGAAGTGAAATAACTTTGTATGAAAAAGCCAAGCAAATTTACTAGAAACGTACAGAAAATTACCAAACTCTAGTAATACCATTTTTCTCAATATTTTGTTTTCAAAAACCATTCTACTATTATAATAAAAGTACGAATCACGATTATATAAAAGTACAACGTATGCATCACACAAGTACTATATGTATGTATAACTAGAAAAGCTGGGCAACGACTTAGCGTCCATGGTTAAGAAAAAAAGCTCGGCGAAGGATGACGTTTTCTCAACAACCTGACCATTAGGTTAAGAAAAACATAAATTGACGCAATTTATTATGTAACTGCAAATCAAGTTTCTGATTCCGCAAAGTATAAATTAAAAAATCAGTAATGAACCCCTAGACCACACGGCTCTTGAAATCTCACTTTATTTGTATAATTTGAAAAGTTGTATGGAAGTATTCACTTTCTACCCTATTGCAGAACCACCATACATCTCATGAAATCTATTGCGTCATATAAATTTTGGTGTAATGGACATAGTTTTGGCAGGCTGAAGGTTTGAATTACGGTCCGCACCACTTGCTGGTGAAAAAGGAATATTGATATTACTCTCGACACCTATCGCTCCATGTCCGATAATCTGTCTCAGTACAGTCGAACATCTCATTTCTAATAATCCTGTATGCCTGATGCGATGTTACTATTTGAAATAATCTATGTAGATAAATTGTTGCAAAAGTTACTTTTGCAAGCGGTAGGGGGGTTTCTGTAAGAAAATCGTGTATCTTCCCGAGCTTTTTTTCTTAACCATGCACGCCAAGTCGTTGCCTAGCTTTTCTAGTGATACATACATACAGTACTTGTGTGATGCATACATTGTACTTTTATATAATCGTGATTCGTACTTTTATTATAATAGTAAAATGGTTTTTGAAAACAAAGTATTGAGAAAAATGGTATTACTAGAGTTTGGTAATTTTCTGTACGTTTCTAGTAAATTTGCTTGGCTTTTTCATAAAAAGTTATTTCACTTCTTTTGTACGTTTGAGTTGAAAAATTAAAATCTAAATAAAACTATTGTTTGAAAAAAATTACAAATATTTCGAGGTTAATTAGAATCTTGGAGATAGTGAAACAACCGATAATTTTTTCGAGGGCATTTTTTATTACTTGGCGTTTTTTTTACTTGTTAAAGTTTTTTAGGGGGATTTCATATCTTTTTGAAACGGAAATACTTCATTTTCTATAGTTATAAACTTAATGTGGTTACCGCGTCATTTGCTCGCTCTAGTTAGTGTGGTATATATTTTTATTTGCATATCCAAACGTTAAATTTATTAGGATGGTGGATTATTTCGCCGACGCTACATAAGACGGAACGGTACCCCGGCTCCATCGGTATGGCAGATCGGGATAGTATATACCCACGGATTTCCTAAACGGCTCTTCAGAATTTCACGAAATTTGACCAGACAATGTTAAATTAATAGACGAACGGCTGTCTTCTCATGAAATTTGTTCACTAAAAAAAAGTAGATTGTATTACCATGCTGAAGCCGTGATAGAAATGATGTGAAATAAAAAGTTTTGCTCATGTCACAACTTGGAGGGGAGAAGAGCCGCGTAGCCATAGTCAAAACACACATTTTGGCACCTGAATCATTTGATTCCATCACATATTTCAGGAAATCCGTGGGAATGTATAATTAGTTGATATTTGTTGACGATTTCGAGCATATGTCGCACGAACTGCGTAGAGTTTAGGTCCCGCGAATTCCGGGGCTCCGGAGTGGCGCTCATGACGCATTCGACATATATCGGTGTCGGCTTGAACTCGATGAGCCGAGAAAGTGACAGCTGAGGTTCCGTGTGGAGAAAATGTAACAAATTTTCGTATGTTATATAACAATCGATTTTTTCGTGTTTTTCGTCGAAAAACAAGAAAAAAATCGATTGCTCGCAATCAGCAATCTATTTGCTGAGCGGTACTGAAAGTACCGTATCTACCGATCACAATCGTAGTCGAGATAAACGCATTCATAATTGTTTAAACAATTATGTTTGCATTATTTTATTGTTAGGTTTTGCGGCTCGCAATCAGCAATCTATTTGCTGAGAGGTACTGGAAGTAAGTACCGTATCTACCGATCACAATCGTGGTCGAGATAAACGCATTCGTAATTGTTTAAACAATTATGATTGCATTTTTTTCAGTGTTATGTTTTGCGGCTCGCAAGCAGCAATTTATTTGCCGAGAGGTACTGAAAGTACCGTATCTACCGATCACAATCGTGGTCGAGATAAACGCATTGATAATTGTTTAAACAATTATGTTTGCATTATTTTATTGTTAGGTTTTACGGCTCGCAATCAGCAATCTATTTGCTGAGAGGTACTGGAAGTAAGTACCGTATCTACTGATCACAATCGTGGTCGAGATAAACGCATTCATGATTGTTTAAACATTTATGATTGCATTATTTTTATTGTTGTTTTGCGACGCGCAAGCAGCAATTTATTTGCCGAGAGGTACTGAAAGTACCGTATCTACGGACCACAATCGTGGTCGAGATAAACGCATTCATAATTGTTTAAACAATTATGATTGCATTATTTTTATTGTTAGGTTTTGCGGCTCGCAAGCAGCACTTTATTTGCCGCGCTACGAAGGGTCAGCCCGCGGGAAGATAAAAATCTTCAACCGCGTGCGGCCGACGTAGTATGCACACCGACATACACGCACACACGCGTTGCGAGACGCAGGAAGGCATTTGCAATCTCCCGGTAGGTGGCAGGGGCTCGTACGAGTTCTGCCCTACCGACTCGAGCCGGGGCTGCGTCGAAGTCTTGCTGCGGGTACCGTTCCCTCTTAAAGCCGACAGAGGGCATACATTGGAAGAACCCGACTTTTGACGTTTCTAGCGCGTCATCGTTTGTTTATAGTAGCTCCTTCCTGAAGTGCACCGTTCGTGCACTTCAGGCTGAAACGCTGAGCGTTTCCTCCCATGTTAACGCTTTCCCCAAGAGGACGTATGTAGTATAGCTTACGATGCGACCGAATACTTTTATCCCTCCAAGAAAATCGACGAGTCTGGAACGTTCTAAAGTGTTGAAGAATTTTTGTGGTAAAAAAGTCGCTCGGAAATTCGGCCAAATATTACGAGATCTCAAGTTTGAGTAGGCGGATCGAAAAATGACCCAAACAAAATCGATAGGAAAAAATAACATTTCATTGGTAAAACGTCATTAGATTTTCGATTCGTCTCCGCGTTTTCGCGTAATGTTGATTGTATGTTAAAAAGTCGTCTGCTAAAGCCCATCTTGGTATATAAAGAGTGCGCGGCATGTCGTGTCGTGACAGTCGTTTTTTTTTAATTACTTGGCGTCGAGACGCTGCCGCGTCTCTTGATATACAAAATGAGTGAATCTTATAAAAGTATAAATTTTATCTTAAAAAAGTATATCTTATAAATCAATTTGAATCACATCACTGAAAATCCACATTAGTTATCGTTTTTTATTTATTTTACTGCACTTTGGCATAATATCAGCACACACGTACACGCTCACGAAGCGTGCAGGTTATGTTTCAATACGCCGAGTTTTTTTTCTCGTGAATTCACATATTTTCGATTCGAACATGGTAAAAATTCTCAAATCGCGTTTATCAGGGAAAAATGCATAATCCAATTGGATCCCAATGAGAACTCCGTACGTACAGTGTCTCTTACAAATCCCTATAAAGATGTAGGTGCATTTTGGGATACCCCAACAAATTTGTACGCGAGATTACGAAAGGATATTTTTTTGGGGACTACCCAACAAATTTTCTCACGGGTAGAACCGCGTTTTCGTTGAGGGTTCTAATTCTTTGCGTTTGGATGTTGCGCTCAATTTGCACCGGTAGGGTGGTCCTTGATCATGGTGGTATTGTTAGCGAATAATTGTGCGGTTATTTTGGTTAGAACTTATTTTGTTAGTGCATCGAAAAGACTTAAAAATATTAGATAATTCCTGAGTAAAGCAAGATCAAAATATACCAGTTCAGCACTTTTTGAGAAACGATATGCCTTTAAATTATATACTAGTAGGGTTGATCCATAATGGAACCGTTATAATTTAAAAATATTTGCATGGTTACTTTAAGTACACGCAGATTTATTTTCTTTGTCGGAATTACCAAACAGATCATAAATTACGTATGTGACAATTTCGCACCATCGCGAATAACTTTGTCAACTTTTTTTGTTATGCGCACGATTCAGAATAAATCTGGTACCTTTAACGAACGATATTCCTTGCAAATTTAGAATATTTTTAAAAAAATGTGCATTAAAACAGCATGTGTCTCCGATTTCTTCAGACTGACTTTGTTTTAAACAAGAAAAATAAAAATATTGACGAATAATTGTAATCTTTTTTGTTCATAATCGAAGGTGTTACAATCATATCCTAATAACAACCAAAATGGTTGTCAATTTCCCAAGGAATGCTCTGTAAATGATTAAAATAAAAATATCTTCTTGTTTCGAACGAACGAAATCGATGTATTGTGACTGAAGATTTGAAAATTTCATAAGAAAGTAAATAAGTTTTAACCTAAATGGGACCACAGGTTTTTAAATGCAACGCTATGGTTATAGTTCAAGTTATATCCACCATTGAAACGGGACAAACGGAATTTCATTGTTTATGCATTCGCGTTTTGCGCGATCCCGAGGACAGTGGAAGGAGAGGCGGATGAAAAGGGAGAATGATATTGTTTTCAATTTCGCACGAGATATTGCGATGATAGAGAGAGAACGAGAGCGGGGGGGGGGGGGGGAGGAGAGAGGAAGACGGACAAAGAGAAGAGGGAGGGAGATTGGTGACGGAGACCGTTAGCGCGATAAATCCGGCTTTCGAATTGGCCACTATCATTCCAGATACGATCCATTCGCCCGTGAAATATGAAAAATACAACAGCCCCAACGTTTTGCGTCCAGCCAAGAGCTGTACGCGTATCGACTACTAGCCAAACGAAAGAACGTCATCCACCAAGTTTCATATTTTCGAAATATCGCAGCTGCGCCCTTTTTCTTTGACAAAGATACCTGCAGGCATTTGTAGATTCTTCCACTCGTGAATTCGCATTCACATACGTGAAAGATCGAGGCTCGAGAGAAAGGAACCCATAGATGATCATATCCGTGTAGAAATTGTTGTAGGGATCCAATACTCACACGTGTGGCTATTTCCTGATAGGGATCCAATTGGTCATCGCATTAGATCCCTATACTAAAAGGTGATGCTCATAAATTGGGTTTTCATGGGGATTTCCCACTGCAATCCAAAGTACGAATCCAATTTAAATTCTAAAGGATTTGCTTATTATCGAACAGAATCCGATACGATTCTTGATGAATCCCACTCTGTACACACTTTGTACGTTGAATTTGCCGAACAAATAAAATAGATATATATACTACCGGCCAAAAGTGTGGCTACACTAACCGGAATTTCTTACCGCACTAAAAACTAGATAGGGGACTTAAAAATAAAGATAATTGAATTTTCCAAGTGGCGTTTTTAAGAGCACGAAGGTAAACGAAGAGTTTACCTTCGTTTTGCTTAGTTAGAAAATTCTCTACGATTTTTTTTCGCCCCGGTACGCACTTTTGAACGTGGGCATTTTTCGGCTATTTTTTGGCCGTCGAAAATAAACTGCAAAGTTTGTGGAACATTTTGTCCTCGGTATTTTCCATGGTAAACTACAAGGATATCAAAACCTATATTTTCATTTTTTTGGAAGTCTCGTACGATTTTTTTCGCCCCAGTATGGCATTTTTAGCTAAAAAAGACATGTTTTAGAAAAAAAAAGCGTCATCGAAGCTCTATAAGATTTCAGAGGGAATGTCAAGAGGGTAAAAAGTAGCTTAGGTTCACACTGAAGTGGCTAGAATTTTTTCAAATTTTTCCGGATATTTTTTTTTTACCATTTTTGGTTGGAACTTTGATGGGTGGCGAGGCTTTAACAACCGAATTATCGGTCCATGGTCCCTTATCTATCCTAGTTATATTGGATTCTGATAAATATTGCAAATCCGAACAAACATCGATTTTATTTGACAGAAAATAAAAATATAATTGACACCTGTAACGTAGAGACATTTTTAAACAATTTGCATATTGCAGAATGTTTACATTAGCACTGTTACATTGAGCAATACACGTTGGTAACATGATTTTTTAAATCATCAGTGCGAGTTATTAGGCAACCTAGATTGTGATATTTTCGTCCGCAAGCCGAAATTACAGACGATTCCCCCCGTAAAAAACTCCATTAAAAGTTTTCGGAACTTTTCCGAAGGACGGCTCAAACGAATGCTTGAAATTTTCCCAAACAACGTCGACTTGCTAGAGGAAGAAGCACCACCGGCTTGATATTCGTGATTCAAAAAAAAGTTACGAATTCACTCTCAGCAGAAAACTGTATTCGAAACAGATTAGAAAAACATTTTTCGCAGATCGAAGGTAGTTGATGATAACTGTGATGAAATGCGTGTGTTGGTGACTCGCGCCGAATAATTTCTCAGAGTTATTCATTTCGTCTTGAGACACCGTTCTTTATAAAAAAATTGTGACTCTTTTAAATTGTATCACGATACAAGTCTTATTTATCTTCAATTTGGTCCAAAATCAAAATGTAATAGTTCTTTCGCTAATAGAAGAAAAGCACTTCGATGTTGGGTCAAAAGATTTTGATGTCAAGAGCGCGCGTTTCACTAATAGGCTCATTTTACAGAACGGAATTATGTATTTATTTTTATTTAATTTCTACGATGTCAATTTTCTTTTAGTGGAATTAATTAATCTATTTTTCCAATTTAATTCCAAGTATCACTGTTATATATAAATTTATCATTTTTTTCGATCTGTCACGCGAATTGTAAGGCCTCTTGTACCGCAGAACTATTGTTACGTAAAGTGTCCTTCGGTACGACAGAAAGACTTTTCTATCAAGCATTGAAATAATTAACAAGGATAAGGGCTTAACATTCTTCGGGTTTTGGCGGAACGCTTTATGCATCATGTTTTCATCGTTGTCAAACCGCACATTGACGCGAAGAAAATAAAATTGTAATTCTGGCTTTTTCATTCCCTGTCGTGCCTGCTTTAATCGTGAGCCAACTACTCGAGTGGCCCATCACCTCATCTCCCGCGAGTTTTGAATCCCGTATTTTTCGCTCGGAAACTCATCGGGGATTCTCTGTCTACTGTTTTCGAATTCGTAAACGACAACGCGCGCGTACACACACACACACACACCCACACACATACGACCGTACGACTTTAGCGAAGCGTTAAGCTTCAAAGTGTACTTACACAATTTTCCTCTTCTCATTCCGTTGCGCGTTTCTCATTTCGTTTTCGTTCAAATTTCGTGTGTGTATGCCCCGTTCGTATTCATAAAAAAAAGGCCGTAGGTTGGAAAATTGAAGGTGTAAAGCGAAGCGTCTCGCGACCTTTTATTCTTGAGCAGTGGACTATTTACGATAGCCATCAGAGGCTGATGATTGGAGTTCTCTCAGCGTGAAATGAATGAACGTCATAGGCGGAGTTGATGCGTGGATCGCGCGTCACTTTGTGCCTCTCCGAGTATCGCGGAAGTCACACGATATTAAAGAGCTCTTCAAAGCTTCGCTGTTTTTGTTCTCGGATCGAATTTTTTATCTCGACCTCTCGGAAAAAAATTGAGTATCTCTCGTTACTTTGAAAAATAAAATAAGGGGGCGTTTCTTCAGAGCTTTACTATCATTTTTTGCGCTGATTAATTATATGAAATATATGACCTATGATAGGAGAGATCGAAACTTTGTGCACTATACTTACATTTCATCTTTCATCTTTTCCTCGCGGTTGGTCATTCGGTTTGACCGATTCAATTGACTTCAGGCAATAATTTACTAATGTATTGGGATCTATGCATAATTCCGTAGCAAAAATCGAGTCGATTTCAAACACAAAATATTCACCAAAAAAAAAAACGATTTTAATCAACTAAATATGGTCTATACTGATCAATGACTTTCTGATATTTCTCCTGCGAGCTTTATTATCCCTCTTTTATAGAAGTCCTGAGATCTTTGGGCAAAGAAGTCATCCAACTGGATTTGTGGACGTCCAGGGAATTGAAGGTTTTATTATTCAAACTGTTCTGTAGCGCCCGGAACAAGCGATAGTCTGAAGGTGCAAGGACCGGATCATACGGTGGGTACACCAAAACATCCCACAAAAACGGGTCCGTATTTTATTTTCAAAGTAACGAGAGGTACTCAATTTTTCATCTCGACCTCCCGGAAAAAAACTGGTATCTCTCGTTACTTTGAAAAATAAAATAAGGACGCGATTCTTCAGAGCCTTACTACCCGAGCAGAAATCTAATCAGGCTGCCTGAGGATCCATCAGGGCCGGATCAGGGATCAATAAGGCGCCCTGATCAGGTACGCCTGATTTGAGCCAGACAGGGGCCTGAGCAGGGTTCAATAAGGCGCCCTGATCAGGCACGCCTGATTTGCGCCAGACAGGGGCCTGATCAGGGATCAACAAGGCGCCCTGATCAGGCACGCCTGATTTGCGCCGGATAGAAGCCTTATCAGGTATCAATAAGGCGCCCTGATCAGGCACGCATGACTTGCGCCGGACAGGGGCCTGAGCAGGGATCAATAAGGCGCCCTGATCAGGCACGCCTGATTTGCGCCAGACAGGGGCCTGAGCAGGGATCAATAAGGCGCCCTGATCAGGCACGCCTGATTTGCGCCGGATAGAAGCCTTATCAGGTATCAATAAGGCGCCCTGATCAGGCACGCATGATTTGCGCCGGACAGATTGGGCCGGAAAGATTGGGACGGTCATCGCCAAAACCGGAACAAAAACTAAACGATCAAGTCAAGTAAAATAAAAACTTAAACTTTAAAAAAATGTTTTCATATGTTTCATATTTTTAATAACATTAGTAAACTTGATAACGTGTAACTGCGATAATAATTTAATAAATGTTGATCTATTTTTAAACAAAAAATTAATCAAATGATTGAGCCAGATGACACGCATGTCTCAGGCTGGATGAGGCACCTGATCCGGGCCAGATAAGTTGCTTGATCCGAGCCAGATATAGTGCCTAATCTGAGCCTGGTAATAAGGTGCCTGATCCGGGCCTGATAAAGCGCCTGATCAGAGCCTGATAAGGTGCCTGATCCGGACCTGAATTTGCAAAAGCGTTACATCCCTGATCAGGGCCGGACTAAATTTGCCTGATCCGGCCCGGATTTGCTATTGTGGCAGCCTGATCCGGTCCGGATTTCACCCTGAACAAATTTCTGCTCGGGTATCATTTCTTGCGCAGATTAATTATATGAAATATATGACCTATGATAGGAGAGATCGAAACTTTGTGCACTATACTAACATATTATCTTTCATATTTTCCTCGCGGTTGGTGATTCGGTTTGAACGATTCAATTGACTTTAGGCAATAATTTACTAATATATTGGGAACTATGCATAATTCCGTAGCTAAAATCGAGTCGATTTCGAACGCTAAATATTTACGAAAAAAAAAACGATTTTAATCAACTAAATATGGTAACATATATACTGATCAATGGCTTTCTGATATCTCTCCTGCGAGCTTTATTATCGCTCTTTTATAGAAGTCCTGAGATCTTTGGGCAAAGAAGTCATCCAACTGGTTTTTGCGGACGTCCAGGGAACTGAAGGTTTTATTATTCAAACTGTTCTGTAGCGCCCGGAACAAGTGATAGTCTGAAGGTGCAAGGACTGGATTATATGGTGGGTGCACCAAAACATCCAACCCAAGCCGCAATAACTTTACCGATCCATCAGAGAAACTCGTGGTTTAGCGTTGTCCTGGTGGAGCACTACGCGATTGGTCATTTGGTTTGAATGATCGAATTGACTTCAGGCAATAATTCGCTAATGTATTGGGTTTTTCTGTTCTCCAATTCGAGCCTCTTCTGATCGATTGCACGCTTTAATTTGGCTAGTTGTAAGCAGTACTTGGTCGAATCAATCGTTTTGTTAGGTTGGCAGCAGCTCATAATAGACAATTACTCTCCAATCTCACCAGATACAGAGCATGGCCTTCTTTGGGAGTAATCCAGTTATTCTGACCGTCCGAGCAGTCTCCCCGAGCTTCGACCATGATCTTTTTCAACCGAAATTGTTGTAGACAATCCACTTTTCATCACCAGTAATCATTTGCTTAAAAATGGTTTGTTTTAATGGCGTTTGAGCCGCAAATCGCAAGCTAAAATTCGGTCTATTAAATTTTTTTCGCCCAGTTCCACGGCACTCAAACATCGAGCTTATTTATCATTCCAAGCTTCCGTTAATGTCTCGTAACATTGATTAGTTAATGTTGAGATTATGTCCAATCTCTGTTCTTGTCAAATGCCGGTCAGAGCCGATTAAAGCCTTGATTTTATCGACATCAGTAGTGACTGGCCGACCGGAGCAAGCAGTATTTTGGAGATCAAAATCTCCACAACGAAATTTCGCGAACCGCTCCCGACACATACTTTTGCTTACGGCATTCTCTCTGTACACGGCGCATATCTTTTATCGAGTTTGCGATGCGTTTTTGCCTTTTTGAAAATGAAAAACCGAAATGTATCGAAAATACGCATTTTTTCGGTCTATGTTCAAAATATAATTAAACGTTCTATGCGTCACGGATCTCGATGGATACTTTTTTTAAATGTTGACACAAGTTTCAACTTTCACTTAATATACGACACTTCATCTGATTGACACATATGTGAGTGAAGAAACAACTGCGAATGACATCTATCGGAAGTTCGGTACGGAGTTACGTATAGACCCCATACGTACTCGTGTCGACAATTACTTTCTTAAATTAATTGAAAATACTACCAAAATGCTTGAGGACTGAAATGACCGACGTTTCTGCCGTGGAAGAAACCTATGAAAAGTTTTCGGAAATTTTCTTAAAAAAGGTTGAATCGAATTATGTGAAATTTTTACCATTGGTGTCTTATTCCTAGAGAAGGCGCTACACCTCCCTGAGGTTCGCGATTTTGGGAAAAAATGGACAGCTTCACTTATCATGGAAAACTGAATTTGAAACGGGTTAGAAGATGATCTTTCGATTGAGCAAATGACAAATCAAAGAGAGGTAGCTCCTAGCCATTCCGGAAATACGTATTTTGGAAATCGAAAATTCGGTAAAAAAATGCCTGATAAACGTTTCGAAAGATATTCTACAGAAAGTGACGCCGGCGTTGAAGCTCAGCGTGTGGCATTTTATTAAGTTTGATAGACGTGCTTTTTGATATTTGTACACATCAAGAATAAGCTGTAAAAAAGTAACGAATGGGACAACTTCTTTTTCCATGTCTACAACGAGAGTTGTGCTGCTACACACGCATCTTTTATATCCCTGGCATTGTCATGAAGCGAACTTTTCATAAAATAGAAGCGTGTGACGTAACTTCATGTGACTTTCAAATGTTTTGTTGAATCTAATGCCGTCTGAAATTATTGTATTTCCTAGCATGGATTATTTTAATGTCGGTTAATTTTCTTCTCTCAGAATCTCGTGGCAAATGGAGGAAATATATTATCCAAAAGTGGGAGGGTCATGGCACGGAGACAGTTGATAGCGTCCGATTTAATGGGCGCGTTCCTTTCCTTATCTAATTCCCTTGTCATTCTCATGGTGAGGTTTTTATGAAAGAGAACACCAGAGACGGAGAGTAGAGGAAATAAAACTCGCACTGGACTGAACGACCCGTCATCTACTTTTGCTCCTTTTCCCTTTACCCTACGTACCTCTCCTGCCCTCTTTCGGGTCTTTCGTTGATTTCATCGCTAATACGAAAGCTCCGATAATACTTTTACCATTTTGATTCGTTGAATCTGGATAAGAATTTATTTTCGTGGAGACTCGACGTTCCCTCTCGATTGTGGGGCCAAGCCCAGCGTGCGTACTCTCGTAATAAGACAACAAGCCGCATTTAGTTGCCCGTGCAGAAATTTGTTGGGAAGTCCCCAGATCCTACCACATCCCTCTAGGGATTTAATAGAGGCGCTGCACGTAGAGAGTCCATATTGGAATTCAAGTTGATTCCGCTCTATTACCTGTTTGACGTGACGTGAAAAAAAATTTTATTCAAAATTCTCAACCGGAATTTGTGGGATCTCCAAAAAAAATATCCTTTCGTAATCCCGTGCACAAATTTGTGGGGACTTCTAAGATGCACCCACATCTCCATAGGGATTTGTTAGACACCGCACATAGGGAGTCCTCATTTGGATCCAATTGGATTCTGGAACTGTTCCCTGATGAACGCCGTTTGAGAATTCTTACCATGTTCGAATCGAAAATATGTGAAATTAACTTGTACGCTTAGTGAGCGTGTACGTGTCTGGTGATATTATTTCAAAGTGCAGTAAAATAAATAACAAATTATTTTTGGTTTAGAAAATTTAACGTACAGAATGCGATGGGATCCATCAACAGGCGTATTGGATCCTGTTCGGTAATGTGGAAGCCTTTAGGATTCAAATTGATTCGTACATTGGAGCGTGACGTTTTAGTATAGGGATCCAATGCGATGCCCCATTGACTCCCTTTCAGGAAGTAAGGACAAGTATGAAAATCCCATTGGATCCCTATGACAATTCCTGCGTGGATGTATTCCTTTTTTATGGGAGACAGCTTAAATAGTTCCTCCGTTAAGGATTATTGTTGTTTTTCACTTAAAAACTGCTAAGCTAATTATTTTTCTTCCTCTTTTACACGGCAATTTTATGATATCTTGATACAGTGTTGATTGTACTTATATATAAAATAAGGTCTACCTAAAAGTATTGTACAATACCTAATTCATACTATTGATACGAATTAGGCCCCACATCCGAAGGCAAGCGTCTATGAAACCAACCGGAGTCGCGGTGCTTAGAGTTACTAAAATTTATACCGTCCTTAAAAAAATAACTATCTTTCTGTACCTACCACTCAAGAATATAATTGATGACGTTGAAATTTGCATCGTCAGAATGCAACGGAATTATTTTTTTATTTTCCAAATTTTCTTTCGCAGAGTTAAAGAGTTCTGGGACGAGTGACGAGATGGTACCATTTGATTCAAAATTATACAGTAGATTTTTTGTCATATACTGAATGCACCCTCCAAATTTTAAATCGATCGTCTACACCATTTCCATAAAATTTACAATTGAAAAAACACTTTTCAACATAGGGAGATGTCTACAGTCATCCCTGATCGGGAGATTTGCGCACGAAATAGTGAGACGAAATGTTAAGAATGTTATGAAAAACTGTTAAACGAGTCACTACATTATGACAATCATGTCACCCAAAAATTAAATTATCCGTCTCCACCGTTTATTAATTATTGACATTTTTGTAAATGAAAATGATCAGTTTTTCACCCACCGACGAAACGTAGAGGCGAAGCGTGGCAACGTCGCATGAGTGTTAAATGGCGCGCTTGTTTGAATATCATTAATCGCCGTGGCGCGGCTATAAGCCCAATAAAATGCATTTTCAAAGAGAAGCGATAGATTTTACTTTTGACACTTGACATTTATCTTTCAGAATTGATTTAGTTCAATAAAGAAATGGTTTTTTTTATGTGTAAACATCTTAGCGCTCGGTAAGCGTAAGGCTTCAAGCGTCAGATGACGCCACCGTAAGACTTCTTGTTGTGAGTGCGTTAATGTGTGCGTGAGATCGGTACACGGTAGGGGCTAACGGACACTTCTATGTACACGACCGTATGACAGGGCTTAGGTATCGGCATGCCGGGCATTTTCGGTTGCTGGAATATTACGTGGTGTCGCCAATCAAAAAGGTAATTATACAATCAAGCCGATAGCAACAAAATAACTCTACAAAACTAGAAAAACTGAAATAATAACAAATATCATTATTATTATTATTATATTGTCTATTCAAACATTGTTGATAATGTATAATTCTGTATCAAACGTAACTAAACAATAAATATTACGAACGTCGCTTCGGAAACTTTTAGGTTAACACGCTTCGATCGTGATACATAGAAGTGAAACGTTTTTGGCGGCCTTTGTATGCAACGCGTATGCGCGTAACTCCATCTTATTCCATCGCCTTGATCCGTCACTCTTGCTCTCTCTCTCTCTCTCTCTCTCTCTCTCTCTCTCTCTCTCTCTCTCTCTCTCTCTCTCTCTCTCTCTCTCTCTCTCTCTCTCTCTCTCTCTCTCTCTCTCTCTATCTCTCTCTCTCTATTCTCGCCCAAATCACTGCAACTGCCCTTTCTTGGCGAGTATGCACACATATACAGAATATAAATGTGTATTAGTCCCACCGCGTAAGGAGTAGGGAAACTAAGAACCGTACAAAGCGGAGACGGAGAATAGGGAACGCTATGCGTAAGGTATACGACTTATAACTTTCTCTCATTCTCTCTCTCCCTAAATTATATCTTTCGTCTCTTTTCCGTCACGGAACCTTGCAAAACGCCAAAGAAGTTTCAGTTCAAAAATATAGCATTATAAATCTAAAAAAAAATCTAAAAAAATAATCTACGAATGAATACAAATAAAAACATTCCAACAACAAATTCAAACACTACAATCGATGCTGTATTCTCGCGGTATTTGGAAACACTTCAGTCACAGTTGTATGTGTTTTATTTCCTATTATTTCAAGTATAAAAGAAATTGAGCAATAAATTTTGAAATTTCATTCTTTACGCTATTTTCGCATTGTTTCATTACCAAATAAATTTTGATCAAAACCAGTGCATGACCTCAATTTTCCCAAACCGAACTGATACGAGCTCACATGTTTACACATCAATTCTCGTGAGTACCTTGGCACTCATTTGGGTTTTTTTTTTCAATGGACTGGGGTGAGTTGCTGCGTACGCTAATACCCGCGGTAACAGAATAAGTGTCGCCAACCGTGGAAAAACGACCTAGCAACACAAGCAGTGTGCTGTCGCTGAATTCATCTTCAAAAAAAAAAAAACGTCATCGAAAAATACACATTGATATAACATTTAAAATACGTTATCAATACGTTTGTGTAAAAATAATAATAATCATAAATGCAGGGCTCAAAATTTATTACAGTAATTGTGTCGTTTTCGAACGAAACATTGGTGTGTAAACCCCCCCCCCCCCCCCCCTGATTCTCGCTAAAGATCAGCTGTTTCGAAACTCCTTAAGCTACGAAAATCACACAAACATTTTTCAGGATCGTTACTCAGCAATCTACAAGATATGATTTTACATAATAATAAAAATAAGGAATTGCAAAGAATTTTCGTTGAATGCAAACGTTGCAAACTTCCATTTCGTTGCAATTGTGTAGCCATAAATATAGCAGTCTCACTACTATGCTCAATATATTGAGAAAAAATGATTAAATATTCACTCTTTGAATATTTCTATCGCCACCCAATTTGGTTGTATAGTAGTTTTATCTACATCTGTACTGTATGCTGTGTGATGCGCGATTTGGGAAATACGATCATAGTACGATTTAGCCAAATCTACATCTCTCGCAAATACGCATACCCGCGACAATATGTGTCGCCAAATTTTCCGTATTACGTGAAATGTTATTTCGTCATTACGAAAGGATTAAAAAATGAGTGTTTTTCAATGCAACGTTCATTTTAATATAAACCTCAAATGAAAAATGTAGTTTTTTGCTTTACTTACGATTAAGATCTAGCGTGACTGAATATTTCTTCGGCTCGACAAGATGTGTGTTGGACGCCTGGCATGTGAAGTTTGTACCCAGATCCGCCCTCGTCAACGATCTCATCGCCAACCTTGCGGATTCAATCGAAACGAGAAATCACTATTAATGCACTTTCCGGCTATTGATCGCCAATATTACGAAGGGTTATAGAGGCCACACGAAGAAATTAGATTTCATGCAGTCATTCTCGAGGGCAAGCTGCTTCGAACGATCAATATTTGTGTGTGCATAACTTAACGAAATCGACCATCCTAAACATCATTGTTTATTGCCATTGGACGTTTCTATACTTTTTAATTAATTTTTTCGTTGATGGAGTGCTTTTTAAAAATTTATATTCAACATTGATGAGTGTCGTTGGTTTTATTCCTCCCATTATCCTTATTAGTATTCAACAAGGGATATTGTCAAACTAAAATATACTCGGCGTGAATTAAAAGAGATAAGTATATCAATACCCTGATTAATCATTGATAGACCCAAAATTGGGGCAATAGTGAGATTTTCAGTTGATTGGAAAGGGATTACAATTATCCATTTGGTGTGTTCAAATATTTACAGCTTTTATTCAAATGAGCTCTCTTCTGTTTTATCAATTCTAACATTAGCATGCGACTCCACCCTGTAAACTTATTTTAAATATTATACCATCTAATAGCAAAGACAACTCACTTGTTTTCTATGACATCACCAGCGTTCTTGACGTATTCCTCGTTCTTGAACTTCCCGTTCACGTACCAGCTGATTTTTGGTTGCGGGGTACCTAAATGGAGAAGTTACGTATCAAATTAAATTCGTTTAACGCTTACATCAGTTCGGTAATTCCTATTCGAAATTAGAGAGTTCCCATTCAGAATAATTGATGAGATCATTTCAATCTGTACATCGTACTCGCCATACGAGATTACATTAATTAAGATTATTCATGCACCGTAAATTTTTTCAAAATCATATTCATTTACAGAATTAATTAATTTCATATCCTCCAAAGCCACGTCAATGGGTCCGATTTAATTATTATTTTTTCTTTAATCTTCAAAATCCCTCTCATACGAATTCCCAAATGTCGCGTACGAGATTTATTACGTGGTCTATATTTTTGTTATACGTGATCATAAATCCCTCTAGCTGTAGGACCTCTCGTTCGCGTTGTATATTATCGTCATTATTGTTATTATTACAGAGCATGGTTAGGCAGCTCCTCTCCGCGAAGCTTAAATCACGATAATCCATGTAAACGAAAAATTGCTCGAAAATTCAGGTGTATACGGCGTTTTTTCTCGTAGTCGCAAGGAAGGCGCTCCGATAATAAGGATAATAAAGGCTTTGCGAGGTTAAGGGTGAGATATATCGTAGGCTATTAAGAAAATATATTTGATCCGGGGACTATGTTTTTTTTTATAGTTGGCAAAAAATCATAAAATAAGAAGGAATGTGATTCTCATAGGGTTCTCGTCCGGACACTCTCCACTCGAGAGCTTTTTCATGAGACAGTTAGGTAAGAAGGCCAAAAAGATTGGAAAATACCACTAAACAAGCGGCTTTCTAAGAGCCAACTTTTTAATTAGTCGATCCTAAGCTATATCTCTCACGACTGTAGAACTGACTGACTTCCGATATGTCCTTCGAAAGTTTTTAACTAGAATTGAGGAGGAACTATCTCGGTAAAAATGTTTATGGGCACCTCTACATACATCTATACACAGACCGAATATAAGTCTTGAGTTGTTGAGTTCACTCATTTTTTGTGATCCGTGCCTATCTTCGTAGGCCGGCAGCTCAAAAACATTTGCTTTTAACTAATTTCTTCGCCTACCCAATCGATTATTTGCGATACTTACTTCCGCACATGGATACAACAAGAGTTACGTCAACTGATATCCATCAACCCAAGACATTAGAGTTTGGCAGAATCAACAAAAGTCGCCACATGGATATTCATAACTGGGCTTAAGGCGAGTATGGCTCGTAGCAATTACATGCCAGAACTTCCTACCTATATTGTTATTGGACATAGTGTACTTCGTGCTATACGACGAGTAAAAGAAATTGCTTTTTTTAAGAAGGCTCCGTCACGAACGTCTCACCTCCAGAAAACAAATAATTTTCAAGTATATCATAGATAAAGTACCCATATTCTCGTATACAAAGTTTCATATAAGGTCAACGACTAAATAAGAGAGATACAAATTGCTGAAGTTTGGATTTTCAACACAGGGCTTGTCGAAGAGTCACCTTCAAAAGATTTGTATTTATCGATATCTTTGCACTCACGCAACAGATATTGACAAAAAACTACAGTAAAGTCGATTGTCATGTTTGTCATGATGATTGATTAGGTCATGAGAGTTCCAAATATAATAAAAAAGTTTTGCGTCAACGATTTATGTAAAAAGATATTTAATGTTAAAATGCTAAAATATGTGAAGTTCCGAGAGGTTTCGCGACCGTATGAAGATTTGGCAGCCTTGCAACAATCAGGTGTTTTGTATAACGCAAATTTTTGTATAACGAATTTTGTATAACGAAATGAATTAGCTACCTAACCTTGAATTCGATTTGTGATTGACGTATAGGCAGATTAATTGGATTCATCGTAATAAAATAACAAATTTAATTGATTAATAAAACCGGTAATTTATGCCTGAACAATAATTAAAAATTCTTTTGTATTACAGAGTAGACATCATTAGAATATTTTTTAACTCTTAAAAAGAACCAAAACTTTCTCCACAATAAAAATTTCACATCACGCGATGACCCACGGTCAGCTTGGGGGAATTGACGAGTTGCTTGAAATAATTAACAATGAAACCGATAAGTCATGAAGATTACGATCTAATAGAAGATAGTAGCGATGAAGAGATGAATTGAGAACATTCTTCCTAATTTCTGGATATCTCTTTCAAAATAAATCCCGTACCTCAGATTTAAAACTATGCTGAAGAGGTTATTTTATTAGAAATAGGGCTCCCAAATTAACTGAAAACAGTTTGCGTGAAGCTGTTACCGCCATTTTTTAGCAACTCTCATGAAGAACTGGTAATCCGAGTGGCAATTTTCAAAAAGTTGTCCAAAAGTTGGCTAAAAGTCTACCAAATGTCCGCCTGGAGGTTACCTTCAAGTAGAACACCATGCTAAACAACTTATATCGGTCGGTCCAACTGAACGACTTATATCTCCGACATTTTTAAATATTTTTATTCGTTTCCTTAAATTTATTCATAAAACTATAATGTATTTGTGAAAAATAACAATTATTTTATGTATTTAATAGTCACGACAATTTTTTTATTTATTTTTATACCTGTTTTTCCGAGGCCCAAGGTGGTGTAATTCTTTAATAAAGGTTTTCAACGATTTAATGAGGATCAATAAGGATCTTTCGATTTGATGTGGTTGGTCGTTATCTGTGATAAGTAAATCTGTATTTATTATTTTTTTTTAATCGCGAATATCGCAGTAGCCCTTTGCTCCGGCAATCCAACGTCGACTATGAAAATTTCAAGTCCTTCGATTCAGCCGTTTTTAAGAATAGTTTCGAAGACTTTTCATGGATTTCTTTACTGGCAGAATCGCGTGCCATTAAGAGCTTAATTCAATCATCAGCCTGATCTACTTCTGAGGATCTTTATTATAGTATATTTTTAATTAATTGGTTAAAATTTAAGGTTCAGTACGCGCTGACGCTCTCCAAGAAGTAATAAAAAAGTTTTTGATTACCGATAAATTTGTATGCAGGAATGCCAGAAGCAACAAAAACGAGAAAGCTGTAACTTTACATCAAAGGGAAAGGCTCGATCCCTCGTTCTACGTTCAGGTCTAAGAACGCGTTGCAATCGATACAGGGTGAGGTTGGTTTTCTAAAAAAGTGAACAAAGTTTCCACGGAATAGCCCATACTTTCTCAACGTTCTGTTTCATTACTATTCACGATGTAACCCCGCGGAATCGCGGTTTAATCTCGCGGCTATACGCCGGAACGCGATACTTAAAATAGCGTGACGATCTCTTTGCATCCCCACGAGAAACTCACTCGACTCTTCTATCATTTGGCTTTCTCGAGCTTTTCTACGTAGCAGGATTGCAGATTAGGTTCGTATGATTGTTATTCACGATTCTCTTCGGTCATGATTGCGTTTTAACCGTCGTATCATTCTTTCCTAAGGAAATATATCCTCTTATTTTGTCTCTTCGTTGTCGCATGTATAATATACGATAACTACGGTTGGTGCGAAAGATCGAGACGAACATTTGTCTCAACGAAGAGCAATTTTTCGTTCTCGCTTGTTACGTTTATATTGTGAATTTTCGGGGAATAAATGGAATAAGGTGGGCACGTAATAGAGGCAGCACCCCGTACGACGGAAAAAATAAATAAATAAAATATATAAAAATAATTGTTAAATTTTCGTGCGTAATGTATTTTTCGTGTCCACAGCGTTGCTTCTCATCTTTTTTTTTTTTTTTCCAAAGAAACATCGCGACAGTGTTGAATCACTGTATGGATACTATTGAATTCAATCGATGGCAATAAAATATATTTATATAAATCATAATCTTGAAATACCAGAGGATTCCTTACACAATATTATTTCCCTTTTATCCCGTTTCTTCGTCCGTGAACTTTGTTTATCCGTCCGCGAAAGTATACTCGTTCTGTAGAGTCGACCAAGTTTCCAATTTTCCGTTCGTCAGGTAGACCAGAAAATCGGGTAACCCTTTACGGCATCGCAGTAAAATCCGTAAGTGGGCTATTCGCTTGAAATATTTCGAGCACGACATCGTCGCGAGCGAAGGGCCGTCGTAGGTATGGGCGTATATAAAAGATATAGATCGATAAAGTAGGGGTGTAGGGTAGGGCCGACGATCTACGGACGAGGGTTGTGGCTGTTTTAGTGTACGAGAGCGAGAGAAAAAGGGGTGCCGAGGGGGAGGAGAGAAAAGTTTTATAGAGGGCGTTGGCAAGGGAGATAAAAAGTGTATAGCGGGCGCTGGCCAGTGGAATGGAAAGAGTATAATAGAGGGCGCTGGTGACCATATGGAAGTTTTTCGGTGGGAGCATATGGGCCCAGGGAATCGCGATGTCTATTCTTCCCCCCCCCCCTCTCTCCCTCCCCCCCTTTTCTCACCGCTTCTCTCTAATCCTAAAAGATACTGCTTGGCATCCGCGGATTAAAATCCGCACTTTAGTGGCCAGTAGATAGGGCTACGTGAGTGCGACATTACCCCAGCAATTGCCGTATAAGTCCGAATATACGTACGTTGCGGGGGCGCAGGCAGAGCAACCGGAAGCGAGCTTCGAGTCAGTCGCCGTAGCGTCGCACGTGTCTATGTCTCGCAAGTATGTAGTATAAGAGATCCGAGACGATATCTTCAAGTCATTTACCGATAGGAGAATTAACTCCTGCGCATCCGCCCGGGCGAGCACAGTGGGCCATGTTCGACCATGCAAGTGTACTTATGGGGCGTTTTATATCAAATAGGACCGGAAGTTCTTTGCTCGATTGGTAAACGCATTTTGACTCTTTCTTGAGCCGAAATTGCACACGATTCCGCCGGTAAAAAAAATTGTCAGGACCCGTGCAGAAATTTCTTAGGGATACCTAAGTTCCGGTCCGATCCTAATCGGGATATAATACGGATTACCTAGAAGGGCTATCCTCATCGGAATCCAGATGGGGCCCACTATGTAGCACAATGCGGAGACGCGGTGGCAAGAATTTGAAATACGTATTAGCAAATTAAATACATGTTTTCTTAGTTCGAACAATCTCCATTCCATTCAAATATAATTATTTAGAATAAATAACCTGTATCACTTTTCTCCAGGAAATATAAGTGTTTCAAGTTCTATATATTGTTTTTTTTTCGATTCTTTTAAATTAAATGTAAAGAATTTTGTTCGAAATTCTGTTATTAAAATATATAAGTTTTGACAGTTATACTGTAGCACCAATTTTTACCTACTCTTTTTTAGATCCTTGAATAAATGATTTCAGAAAACGTCCAGCGTCTTCAGCTACTACGGATCGGTATCTCCTGGTGATTTTTACATTCATCCCTGGGATCCGATTCGATATCGAACTAGGTCTTGTTTTAAAAGTTCGGAATTCTAGCCTGGATCCTATGCAAAGTTACGATCTGGATTCTGATTAGAGTTCTTAATAGTTCCACATTAGGATCCTGGCTGGAATCCAATTGGCGAGCGTTACATTTCGCTCCCGGATCCGACCCGATGTCCGACTGGATCCCAATTGAGAAGACTGGATCCTACTCCGAATCGGACTGTATCCATGACAATATTTCTGCACAGGGAGTTTTGGAATGGCTTTGAATGGCTTGAGATATTCACAGTCGATGGCCAATTGCTTAGGGAGCGATCTACACCTCTTCGATAGTTGCGATTTTTGAAGAAACATAGACGGATCTACTTAGAGTATTCGAAATAGGCTGGAGAAGCATCTTTCGGGTGAGCTAATCGTGAATCGAAGAGGAGTAGTGCCTCGTAATCCCGTATTCAATATATACATAATTCTCGTAGGGGAAAGGTGTAGGAGATGATCCTCCTAAGGTAGAATGCTCGTGATTTCAAAGATATTCAACATAATTTAGATCTGGAAGCGTTCACTAATGGCATATTTATCTATCTTACGATTGGTATATGCAAAACATTCCATTCATGAGGGTTTCAATAAAAAGATTTCCTTTTTTTGAAACCTTACATAAGGATCATTTTGGACACCCTGGTGTTCAAGATGATCCCTAGGGTATGGACAAGATGATCCCTTGGATCATCTTGCCCCGATTTTGGGATTTTTTTATTTTGGAGAAATTAGGTAAATATAAATAAAAATTTGCATAAATAAATATTCTAAGTTTTATCTCACTCAACTAGAATTAAACTAAACCAGTCTTCTACAGCCAGTCGTAAATAACTTAGATATATCAATTAATATTTATGATATAAATTATACATTAATAATGTAGTTTGAATAGACAATCTTTTTATATAATTAAGACAACAAACTTTCATAAACAACATCAAATGTTGAAAAAAAAATCTTCATCGTACAATGTAAGAAAAAATAAGCCAACTTACATTTATTTAAATTTGTTATTTATTTTATTTAAACTTAATTTAATTAGTTCACTTATTATTCATTGTTGATTTATTAATTTATTTAAACTTAATTTAAATTTAATTTATTTAAATTATTTATTTAAAAATAAACCAACAAAACCAACTTTTGTAAGTATAAGTAATTTTACTTTGTAAAATAAGGGGGTACGTTATTTGCTTACAAGATGATCTTTGGGATCATCGTGTACACCTAAAAGGGAATCATCTTGCCCCAAACTCAACTTTTTCATTTATTGCTCGGCAACATAACAAAGTTGACAAAAATCGTATCTCCCACCGTATGGGGATTCCCAACTTTTTTATTGGAGTTATTGGTAAACGAACCCAAAATAAGCCTCAAAAAAAAAAGGAACGATTTTCGTTTGTCGGAACTTACCCTTATCGCGGGGTCAAAGTTGACAAAAATCGTATCTCCCACCGTATGGGGATCCCCAACTTTTTTATTGGAGTTATTGGTAAACGAACCCAAAATAAGCCTCCAAAAAAAAAGGAACGATTTTCATTTGCCGGAACGTACCCTTATCGCGGGGTGAAAGTTGACAAAAATCGTATCTCCCACCGTATGGGGATCCCCAACTTTTTTATTGGCGTTATCGGTAGATGAACCCAAAATAAGCTTTCGAAAAAAAATGAACGATTTTCGTTTGCCGGAACTTACCCTTATCGCGGGGTGAAAGTTGACAAAAATCGTATCTCCCACCGTATGGGGATCCCCAACTTTTTTATTGGCGTTATCGGTAGATCAACCCGTAAGGAGACAGCGAAAAAATTGGCAACGAATTTTGTTTGCCGGAACCCACCCTCATTGTGAGGTGAAAGTAGAAAAAAATCGTGTGTCCCACCGTATGGGGATTGCCAACTTTCCATTGGCGTTATGAGTAGACTGACTCCAAATAAGCCGCTAAAAAAATCTCAACGATTTCTATCTTCCGGAACCCACCACTATTGGGGGGGTGTGAGGCGAAGAAAATTGTATCTTCTCCGTATGAATGAGATTGTCAATATGTTTTACTCACGTTACGGGTCTCAGCTAAATATTGGTAATTTTCAGAACAGTCCCTTTTTACTAAAATCCTATAGTCAGTTGTCACTTTATAGAAAATATCCTTTTAAATAAGGGATGGAATTAATTCCTTTTAAATAATTTAAAGGATTGAATAGTCAATCCTTTAAATCGATTTTCCCTCAATCGAGCCGTAGCCAAAACCTTTTATTGCACTTCGAAACGTGACTTTGTTTCGTTTGTTACAATCGTTGGGCATTCATTTTTTACTTCATATAAATGATTTTGCTTTCAGACATTTTAGAGTTATGTAATCCAAATTTGAATGAATATTTATATTTATCATGTAACAATTGGCTAAATCGCTTTATAAAATATAAATAACTGTGGGTTAAGAAAATCATTAGTTCTGCAAAATCATTACCCATTTATTCACTCGGAGAAGTTCCTTTAATTGTTTTCTTTCAAAGATCATAGCCTCTTCAATATACGTCTCCAAATTCAGGATCTTTCTTTATTCTTTTTTTCCCACTGATCATCGGACATTTAACATTTTGTCAGAATTCTGATGCACGCCAAGGTCTTGAAGTTCGTATCATTTGAATGTAAGGAAAGTTCAATTCTATTTTACTCGCATTCTCTTATTTTTCATTAGAGCACATTTTTTTCATATTTATATTATACATGTCTTAATGAATAGCAAGAAAGGTAGGGTATATTTGTTGTCGGAATCTACCTGAAGAAATTGAAGCAATTGAAAAATAATCATATTAATTATAATATTGTATCGTAATAATACAATATAGTATTGTAATAATAAACGTGTTATTTTGTTTAAAAATTTATAATACAAATTTCACTACAATATTAAGAAAAGATCGTAAGGATATCTCCAATCGGGCTGAAATTTTGCACAGACCTTCCTTTTAATATTTTAAGAGATTCCTTAAGGTATTACTGGATGGACCGTTGGGCAAAAAGTTAGTCTAAAATGCGCGAATCGTTGATTTACAAGTCTAGATCATGTACACGTTTAGCCTTACAAATAGCTAACTTAATAATAAATTAACGCTTAGAATGTTAATTGTCCACTTTAAATAATAATTGAAGTCAAATTTGACGATATTGACGTGTGCTTGATTGAGATTTTGTCAGAGACTGTACATCTGTTTCAACTGTCCAACAAAAAAATTTCTCTATTTTTAAATTTAATTATTACGTTCAGATCATCTTATTATTATCAATAATTACCCAAAAACTCAATATATATTGAGTTTTCCAATGATTGTAATTACTTCATCGTTAAAAAAGGCGATACTTCTCATTAATTTAATTAATTTCTCCACAATTACTCAGTCGATTTACTTGAAACTTAGCATAATCAATCGCTTGATCCTAAATCTTAATGATATAATATTTTCAGAATTTACGGCGATTTAGTTTTATTCGTTTAGCAACCATTCACGTTTGCAGAAGCTTTTTCCCGGAAGCGACCGTGTTAAATTCATTTGTTTATAACTGAAAAATTATTTAGTGAAAAATTCGAAAATGATTCACGTATTGTTATTCTATCAAGAAGTATCATTCCTCAACGTTTCAAGAATTTTGGCGATTTTTTAATATCCATCCAGTAATACCTTAAAAGGATTTTTCGATATCCCCTCCTTAGAATTCTTGGTAACCAACCGGGGCAGTGATGGTCGTAAGGTTTCTATGGCCCAAGCTTGACGAAGATCCGCACAAAGCGGAGAGCACGATAACATATATAGGTATAGCTATAGCCGAGCTCGTCAGCTATAGATACAGTAGAAGCGCGGTAAAAAAAATAACTTTCAAAAATCGATATCTCGAAAACTATGTCGCGTCGCCGAAAACCCTTTGAAGAGATCTCTTAAGATATTAAAAGGAAGGTCTGTGAAAAATTTCAGCCCGATCGAAGGGGGGACCTTTTCGGTACTCTACCCCAATTTTTTTTGCTGATATTGAAAATTTTAAGTTCTTTTAGGAAATGATGAGGAATTTTTTAGTGGCCGCCTTAATCAGTAGAAACTTTTGTTTATTAAGCTTCGTTAACTAATTTTCCGACAATCGACGTCCAGCTACATCACATTATCGCACCTGTAAATCGTACCGAAGGCTTTTGTGGAATTGGAATTACGTACGTAATTCCAATTCCGCAAAGCCTTCGGTCCGCCTTCAAAATACAAAGCTAGAAATGTAGATTAACACACACCATGCGTGCTCAGTTGATCGCATATGTTCGGTTATATTGTCGTGATTGTGTTGTGTTCTTCTTCTCGCTCACGTCGTCTACGATGAGTTGATGATGCGGTCTCACTCACGCACGCACGCTCTGCTACGCGTTCGACGGAGTTGTTGTCAAAACACAGTCGGACTGTCCTTGCGAGAGTGGGTATACTGTGTTCTCACTCTCGCTCAAGCGTATTTCTCGATTCCATTGGTATGATTCGCTTGTCGGTCGAGGTAAGGGCCGTCATATCTGCAATCTTTGGCTACTGCCGTCTGCACGCGCGTGAGCAAGGAACGACAGGGCCTTTCGTCTAGCGAGCCGTCTCGTATAGACGACTGGTCATCGATGCTCACTCGTCCCTCTTTCTGAAAGAACGCACGTTCGTTCGGTACGGGCTTTCGGTGCACGTGGCCTTGCGATAGGCTCACACCGCTCCGATTTCGATGGA
Organism: Ophion ventricosus; assembly: GCA_963932345.1. Taxonomy (NCBI): domain Eukaryota; kingdom Metazoa; phylum Arthropoda; class Insecta; order Hymenoptera; family Ichneumonidae; genus Ophion; species Ophion ventricosus. Next base: position 13,559,745 of record OZ010715.1, on the reverse strand, counting down.
AGATGAGTGAGTGGGAATCTCCGACGACCTATCTTCTATCTGAGACGGCTCGCTAAAGGAACGGCCCTATCGTTCTTCGCTAACGCGAGAGCAGTGGGAAATAGCCGAAGATTTCAGAAGGCGCTCGAGCGAGAAGCGCTTCAATGGAATAGTGGAGGATCTCGAGCGAGAGCATACCCACATCCGCAAGGACAGTGCGGGTACGTATCGACACCACCATCGAGCGCGTAACAAAGCGTGCGTGCGCGAGTGAGAGCGCATCATCAACACATCGTAGGCGCCTCTAGCGAGAAGAAGAAAGCAACATAATCACTACAATGTAATCGAGTTTATGTGATCCGCTGAGCACGCGACGTATGATAGTGTGGGCTCATATATATTTCTAGCTTTGTATTTTAAAGACGGGCCTAAGGCTTCTATGAACTTGGAATTACGTACAGTTAACGAGCGCGATAACGTGATGTAGCTGGCTGTGCATTTTGGAAAAAATCTGTTAACGGAGTTTAATAAACAAACTGACCTCCGATAATGACGGCCATGACATCAAAGTTTTCATCGTTCGAATGCAATGAAAATGAATATTATTCCATTTTTTTCTGGCATATTTTAACTAAATGAATGCTCTCCGTTTTTTTTTAATAATACCGAATTTTACAATATAAAACTGCAAAAAAATAATTAGGGTTAGGTTTAAAATCGCTTATAATGTTCAGTACAGGGGAAAATAATGGAATAAGGTGCGCACGTGAAAGGGGACGCACCTCGTACAATGGAACAAGTATAAAAAAAAACCCCTGATAGGGGTAAGTTCCGGCAAACGAAAATCGTTCATTTTTTTAGGCTTATTTTGGGTTCATTTACCAATAACTCCAATAAAAAAGTGGGGGATCCCCATACGGTGGGAGATACGATTTTTGTCAACTTTTACCCACCGATAAGGGTAAGTTCCGGCAAACGAAAATCGTTCATTTTTTTTCGGAGGCTTATTTTGGGTTCCATTATCGATAACTTCAATAAAAAAGTTGGGGATCCCCATACGGTGGGAGATACGATTTTTGTCAACATTCACCCGCCGATAAGGGTAAGTTCCGGCAAACGAAAATCGTTCCTTTTTTTTTGGAGGCTTATTTTGGGTTCATTTACCAATAACTCCAATAAAAAAGTTGGGGATCCCCATACGGTGGGAGATACGATTATTGTCAAGATTTACCCCCCGATAAGGGTAAGTTCCGGCAAACTTACCCTTACCCTTTCCCTTACCCTCTCCCTTACCCTCTTACCCCCTAACCCTCTAACTTACCCTCTCCCTCTCTCTCTCTCTCTCCGGAGAGGGAGAGAGGGAGAGGGAGAGAGAGGGAGAGAGAAAGAGAGGGAGAGAGAAAGAGAGGGAGAGAGGGAGAGGGAGAGAGGGGGTGGAGAGAGAGAGAGAGAGGGAGAGAGAGCAAAGAAACTGTAGAAATGTCCATAATTAAAGAGAGCACCATTTCTCTTTTACATTTTTGACCGATCTACATACGAACGAGAGTGCTTCTTCATACTTTGCGAAGTTTCATAACTCGATAATTCTTGCTGCGATCTCGATAATCTATATTGTCACCAGCTTTTCCTTCCATCGTACTTTAAACATAGAAAATACGGAACAAGAGGATAGGAATATCGCAAGTGGTGATAACGGGAGGTCTCTTAATTCATGGTGTTTATTTTTGTTCTTATTTTCGCGCCGGGTTCGGAATGGATTCAGTAGATAAGATAGCGAGAGTCAGACATGGAAGTAGCAAAAAGGAAGGACGAAATACTAAAAGAAGGGGCGAGTTCTCTAGAAAGTGAATTTACACTTTCCCTTCGTGTATTTTCTTTTTGCAAGTCGTGTTCGCGTAAAATATTGCGTATAAAGAGAAGAGAGATTCACCGAAATAATATGGGACGATGTAAGATTACCTGAAAAAAGGAAGACAGAATAAATAATATCTATTGAAAAAAAAATGTTATCACTTCAAAACGTCATAGCTCATTAAATTTTTTATCCTCCTCCGCCATTTTTTTCGCCTGTTTTTTTTTTGTTTCATCTTTTCCACCATTTAGTGAGTACTAGCGTGAGTATGAAGCATTTGCAACGTAAAATTCTGCAAATGAAGAAGGTTTGTTGTTTGGCATTTTTATTCGTTCCATAAAAAAAAGAAAAAAAACGGCGACCCATAAAAAGAGAATGCAAAAAATATGTATGTATGCTTGTTTTTTTCTTTCGAAATTCACAAATCTGTCTTGACAGACTATAACTAACACGTTACTCTACAAGAATCTTCCTTTATTTTCCAGATCCGTCAACCCGAAGGGTAGTTTTCATGCAGACCATGAGAACGTGTATTTTTACCAGAGGTCTGAACAACATAAGCGAACATGTATAATATATTGCTAAATGAATAAATAAAAATGGCAACTAGTCAAACTACTGAAAAATAATGTATGATGTAGGGGCGAGTGGGGCACAATGTGTCACGGGGCACTGTGAGCCACGTGCGATTTCTCGGAGGTTTGTAGCTCGTAAATGCCGAAATTTTTTGTGTTGGATCGTGATTTATGTTAAGTTTCGGAAGGTCTAAAAGAAAGTCGATAGCAGCTCATGACGAATTATAAAACATTAAAATTGATTTGTGGCTTGGAAAAAAAATCGCTTCCCGGGAAAACGTAAAATATAACGTCATCTTCTGTAACGGCTCGGGTTTTCGGTCCTATTTTATTTTTTGTAAAGCCCTCAGCGACTTGTTTTTTCCATTCGTAGTTTAATTAATAGTTATTTTCATCAACAATCAAATATTTTACTAGTGGGGTACAATGTGTCACCGAGTTGTGGGCCACAATGAGTCGACTCCCAATGAGGAAACAAAATAGTGATGGCGCTTTTTTTAAATAAAAAAATATGAGAGTATCAACTTTAAATTAATCCAATTGAAAATGAGTGACATTATGGTACGCAAAGGTCGAATCGTGTCTAATGTGAGTCAGTATTGTTTCATGAAATGTTTTACAGATAAAAAATAAATAAAACAATGTTTTTTGAAATTTTTTGGATTTTTTTCTCAAATTTAACGAGTGACTAGTGTAAAAATGTGAAAAAAGTCGGAAAAAAATGTTATTTTCATTTTTATGATAACACAATGTTTAGGAACGATACACTTGTTCCTTTAATTGTTTTCTAAAACTTTGATCAATCGGTCTGGAAAAACGGGTCAATGGATCAATTTGAAAATTTACTGCGCTATTGGGGGTACATTAAGCTGAAAAAAACCTGGCAACTTTAGTCTTTCCATGAATATTTGTAAAGTAGTGGTAGATTTACTGAAACACCAGAAAAAAGTAATTTTTTGTACTTTTTCAAAATGATGTTAAGGGTGGAAAAAAATTGTTTCTCAAAAATCAATGAAAGGGTCTTGTAGGAAATGTATTCTATTTTTTAAAACTGCCCCTTTAATTCCCTCGGCGATTATTGGTTGCTGAGATATCGATGATCAAATACAAAAGGATCCTTTTGACATTGAGATACTGACAAAAAACGAAATTATAGCTGAATAAACAAGCTAACTGACGTATCCATTGGTTCAACTGAAAACAAAAATTCCCGAGCCCATGGACCCTTGAAAAAAAAAGAAAAAAAAATTGAAATTTTTTGTTTTGCGCTAGTTCATATGATTGCGACATAACCGTAGCTCACAAAAGATTTCTGGCGAAAGATGTCAAAACTAGGGACTTAAAGCTTCAAAATGCTTTTTTTTCATCCCAATAGGACCATTTTCACAGAGATACAGCGCTTCAAGAAATACTAAAAAAAGAGAAGAAATGTTCTGTTCCTTTAATTCTTTGGACTAGTGTATATAATGCACTCGGTGACTTGTGTTTTTTCATTCGTAGTTTAATTCATCATTATTTTCTATCAATAATCAAATATTGTACTAGTGGGGTACAATGTGTCATCGAGTTCGGCGGCACAATGTGTCATCAAGTCGTGAAGCACAATAAGTGGACTCTCAATGTTGTTGGCAAATAACATGACCACGGCGTTGAGGTAAAAATGCGAATATTGATCTTTTTTTTTCACTTTAGTCATACAAAATTCACTTCAGCATGTAATATTTCGTTTCATTTATTTGAATTTATTATATATAGATCGTTAAGATATGACAAAAATGATCAGCGTAGTAGGTTTGTTCTCATTTTAACAAAGATCGATTATTGACAAAAGATACAATTTAATCATATAATACCGGATATTCTCTCCGGGACCACGATTGATTCTATTTGTTTTTTATTTACGGATATATTTTAGAATTCGGCCTTTATAACGACATAATTACTGGCTACTTAGCTTTTTATTGTTCTTTTTACAAACACGATAGACATTGTATAGATGTCTTTCGGCGAGGTCCAGGAATCTGTTGGAGGCTCGTTCCTTATTAACAGTTTCAGCGCTTGTTGATGGAATTTTGGAGTCGACTCCCGAAAATTCGGACTGGCACTCCAGACCTCTATGTGACAAGGTGTCTCCAAAGTATCGTCTGATCGTTGTCGGGTCCCGGATCGAACTACTCGCTCTCATCGATGATCTTACCTAGCCCGTCTCCCACCTCCGACGTTACCAAATTTTAATATTCGCGTGGGGGGGCCGAACACGCGCGAATATTCGAAAGACGAATATCACAAGCAATACATACCCTGCGTTTCACACCACTTGACACACTGTACCCACTTATCTGACACATTGTACTCCACCCGTGGGGTACAATGAGTCGATTCGCAAATTTTTTCGACCGCATTATTTTGGTATTTTTCATCATTTTGCAAAAAAAAATGGTGACTTTATTGTACGTCCAAAGGTCTATAAAAATCGGTTATGACTTTTTGTTTCTAGTCGGACTACTTTGGTAAGAGTAAAGATTCGTTAAAAAAAGGTGACACATTGTGCCCCACCTTCCACTATATTTCGATAATGTACTGTTTATTATTTACAAAATTCTTCAACACACCGATTTTCGGTTCCGTTTGAGCTACGTAACCTGCTAAGTGAATTTTACATAGAATGCCCCCTACAATTGAGACTACAATATTCGTCTCCTTGCTTCTCATTTCTATTCTTCCTCAATTCTGCTAGCCTTTCTCTTCGACGAAACGCGGAACTTTTCACTTAGCCTCACTCAGTCTCCGATAAAAAGTTGCCTGATCTAATAATACCGCGCCATCGCACCAGCGGCGTCAAAACCCTGCGACCACGGCCCTGTCTACCGTACAATCATATTTAACTCTATATACACCAGTGTGAGAGGAGGGACTGGAAATTTCCGCAATTTGTGCGAAACGCAAAAGCCCAATAGCTCCAAAGTCTTCTTTTACACTCGCTGATTATGCTCTTTCGTCGGGAGTCTACCTCGTACGTTTTCTGGACGGGATTACCGTACAGGGTTCCCGCAGCCGCTCACGCCGAATCGGGATACCTAACGCAACAATTATTTCTTTTTCTCCTTATTTTTTTTTTTTTTTTTATATTGGCTCATTAAACTTTTTATCGTCCTCCGCCATTTTTTTTGCCTGTATTTATTTTTGTTTCGTCTTTTCCACCATTTAGTGAGTACTAGCGTGAGTATGGAGCATTTGCAACGTAAAATTCTGCAAATGAGGAAAGTTTGTTGTGTGGCATTTTTATTCGTTCCGTAAAAAGAAGAAAAAAAAAAAAACGGCGGCCCATAAAAAGAGAATGCAATAAATATGTATGTATGTGTATATATAGAGGATCGAGGAAATAAAAATGTATAGTTTTTTGCTGAGAAAGTTATAACTTACCACCCGTTACACGACAGGTCAGCGTGAGATCGTCACCCTCCTCGTACGGTCCCACAGTCCCATTCAAAATTCTACTCCATCTGTCCAAAATCACAGGCAGCTCGGGAGGAACTAAAATGTTAAACAACACATTTTTTTTTAACCCTCGTAATATTTATTATTCGATGAGTTAAACGCTAATGAATATCAATACGTAACAAATAAATCGATGTTATTCAACGCTTCCGATTTATGAATTATTATCGTTGACACGAGGACACCCGTTATTTGGGAAGAGTTAAATCGATATTCTTTTTGCGTTTCTCGTTACGCGGCATACCTCGAACGCGTGGTGTTTCATGTTTAATCAACGAAGCTAGGATAATTCCGTATTTTTCCGATTCGGAGGTTTGACGTGCTTTATGCATTTGGAAGTGTCAAATAATCATGGCGGATGCGTACCGGGGGATCAAGATATGACGTTGGAAAACGGCGTACACACATGTATGCATCATTTTTTTTTCTCCATTTATACCCCTGGGCACGGTTGCGATAATATGCATCCAAACGTGGTCACCCTCGGGCGTACAAGCGCGGAATTGCGAATTGTATATTCATTTTTGTTGGTTTTGTTTTTCCTCGTCACGTTGAATTTTCACGCAGATCACTGAGAGAAGCGTACAACAATGATTGTATGACAGAAAGGTTCTGGTGCGAGGCTCGTTGCGTTGGCTAAAAAAGGAAAAAAAAGAACAGGTCGAGCCGTCCCCTGCGATCAATGATGGACAGCTTTCACATAAAAGAAAGAATTTGTAATAATTCTCCAACAAAATCACGTATTAATTGGCGATAAATATGGAAAAAATGATTTATTGATTTTTTTGCTATTTATCACAGAATAGATTGAAGAATAGAGGATTATAAAGAAACATTGACTGAAACGTCTTTCGATACAATGTCGATGATAATGGCGATTATCTTTATACCTATATTTATAGCAGCCTTGTCTTAGCCAAAGGCCTCAAAATCAAGTTTGCCCCATTGAACAGTCAATAGTGGTGAGTACATAGCGTGTATGCAAGGACGTGTGGACGGACGAAGCGAGACAAGCATTTATTGACGGAGATGAGATCGATACTATATCGGTTACATTCTTGTGATGTATACTGATCTTGTGACATTAGGGGTTGGTTTTAATATGTGATCTTTTAAAAAATTGGATTATGTGATCTAGAATAAATATGAAAATTCTGATGGTAGGGGAGATGCCGATCGAGGGTACTTCGGAATCTTGATACTAAAAAGATCAATATTTCTAACTATAAGCCGAAATGAAGGCATATGAATCCATAAAAAAGTTTCAGAACTTTTCTAAAAAAACGGCTTTTGGGTGGGGAGGGGTATGTTGAGCACGTTTGGAATTATCGCCCTGCAATTCCTTAACAGTCTGCCGTATAAAAATGAAACCTACTTTGGTCAATAGGAAATTTATCTGGGGAAAAAGTCTGTAGATGAAATTCCTGTTATCTTTATTATTTCACAAATAATCGATTTCAAATGACTAAGGCCATATTTGCTCAACCTGTCCCGATAGTGGGGTAAGTTGAGCATGAGTATGAGGTGAGTTGAGCAAAGTAAGAATTGCATTAAAAAATCAGACGTATGCAACATGATTTGGTACAATGCAGTAATAAACCAACAGTTGCTTGTTAATTAGTGAGATATTAAAACATTAACATTAATTGCAATTAACTTTGAAATATTTTTTTCTCATACAATGGTAGAAGAAAATCTTTCAATCACTTTTTTTTTTACTTTTCGGTGTAAAAATAATGAAACATCCCGTGTTACCGTTTTGTGCGCCGCAAGGCAGCGGGCGATGGGGTAATGTGTTCCCCTCCCCCATACCTCTCTTTCCGTCATTTGATGCACCCGCGTGCGGTGCTTAGTTTCACAGATATTTTGCGAATTTTGGGGGCGGGGGGGGAGATGGAGAGGGAGAGGGGGGCGGGGATGGAGAGGGAGAGGGGGCGGGAGAGGGAGATGGAGAGGGCGAGGGAGGGGGAGAGGGAGAGGGCGGGGGAGAGGGTGAGGGAGAGGGAGGGGGAGATGGAGAGGGAGAGGGAGAGGGAGAGGGAGAGGGAGAGGGAGAGAGAGAGAGAGAGAGAGAGGGAGAGAGAGGGAGAGAGAGGGAGAGAGAGGGAGAGAGAGGGAGAGAGAGGGAGAGAGGGAGAGAGGGAGAGAGAGAGAGAGAGGGAGAGAGGGAGAGAGAGAGAGAGAGAGAGAGAGAGGGACAGAGGCAGCGACAAAGAGTATATATAGAAGTAGTTGACGCTGGACGTAGTGGAAACGAGCGAATACATACTGCATCGCACAGAGTTTGTAACATCCCGACAAAGGGAATCTGCGGTGAGGTTCGAACGGGAATGGAAACATAATGGTAATTACCAGTAGTAATCAATGGGCCTTGCTCAACGCGTACCGATAATTTTAGGGTGTTTCTAATTCGTTCGACTTGTGTACGTGAGTGTCTGTGTTCATATATACACATCTTAATAGAAGCAACAAAGAGAGGGCTCACTACACTGGATATGATGCGCGCATGATGAGACTCTGACAAAGGTTAAGGGGGCGAGGGGGTAAGGCATTGTGAGGGGGAGAGATAGGGAGAAAAACGGTGCCGTAATACAGCTGCACTAGCATCGATCACGTGATAAAAGAGTGAACGCCCGAACACGTGGCAATTTTTTAATGAATTCGTTTCTACGTCGCTTTTATTTTGATACATAGCAATGCTCTTGGTATTTATGGCAAAAGAAAATCATCCGACAATAATTGGAGAGAGAGCGAAAAAAAAGATGAGAGACACTTTCAGATGAATGAAGACTTATTGTTGAGAAGAAAAAAAACTGCACATTTTTTATTCCGGCTTATGCATTGATTCATAGCGACGTAACGAGTGGATATTTACTTCAGATATCCATGAATGTTCTGCGTGGGATATATTTGCTAGTTATGTTTTTTTTTTTGTCATATTCTCGTATGTTTAATTCGGAGCTGAAAAACACGATTGCGTGTGGTTGATATTAATGTGGAGCTATCGCTTTGAGGATATAATATAATCCGAGGATAATAGGAATAGGCGTTTTTCGAAATGCAGAAAATTTATCGCAGAGAGAGCTTCGCTGTATTTCATTATAAATTCATATACATCTTCGTTAATAATTCGCGCAAATATCCGGACTATGTCACACGAGGAATATCGAAGTTTTGTTTTATAAAGGGTATAAAATGATGGCTGATGAGGGAAGAAAATTTATTCGTGATGTATTTTTTATGAATCCTCGAAAAGCACGTTAATGGGTATTATATTATTTGAAAGTGCGTCCAGCTCGGTGATCGCTGGCTTAATGTAATTACTTTTTGATATGCGCTCCATTTACTTTTTATTTCTACTAATTATACTTTTCTCACTTAAAAAGTGGTATTTTTATGAAATTAAGCACCATCCTTTCACGCTCGTAAGAGACAATTTATTTACGGTTCGGTGATGAGTAGCGGAAAAAGATCTAAGTGGTTCTTCTATCCATCTTTCTGTGTATGTATTGATGTTCCTGTATTTTTTTTCCTCATTTTCTTGTTATTTCTTTTTTCTTAATGAAAGGAAGAAGCCGAGAGGATGAGGCAACGTGAAAGACAAATCTGCATTCAGCAGTAATTCGCGTCTATCAAGGCAAAATGTTACGGAAATTTTGCTTTCTTTGGAGATGGTTATTAACGGATCGACAGAGCTAACCAATGCTTAAACCCTTCGTTTTTTACATATATTCTGCCTGGATTATATTTAGTATACTTGCCTAAATCGTACCACGTTTGTATTTCGCACATCGCGCGTCACACAGCACCACTGGTGAATGTAAATGAAACTAGTAGTCAACCATGTTGGGTAGCGAGATTTATAAAAATTTGCTGCCGCTATTTTGTAAAGATTTAAAAATAGGACATTGTGTACCAAGGAGACAAAGTGGGTCTTTTACCACGAGCGCGATGTTTTCAGTACGAGTCGAAGACGGGTACTGCAAACATTGCGAGAGACGTAGACATCAAACGTAGCTTTGAAATGTATCAGCATATACACAAATGCGTCGTAGGTCGATTCATAAAGGTCTTTTGATTTTTATGGCAATATTTCGTATGTCGTCTTTGTCGCGGCTTCCGTTAGATCTGGCGGCGTGCATTAGAGCCACTCGTCACTGCTATGTTTTTCAATATCACTTACTGCTTATTTCATTTTTTTATTGATGATTTATGTCGCGGCGAGTTCGACGATGCTTTGTCGCGGTGTCACGTGAAAGCGAGGTTATGTTTCTTCCCGCGAATAACGCCTCAGCGTACACATTAATTCCTCGACCTAACGACTGAGGGCAGCACCTAACGACCGACAGCTGTTCTACAGGGACGTTTCACAATTTAAAAATCCTAGGACGTAAAATACCTCTTTTACGTACCGTTTACACGTACGAAAAAGCGAGGAAAATATGGTTGTGGTATATAAAGTAAATATTTTACAATTTTTTACAAATATTATGCTAACATTGGTAAGGCTCTTTTGAATTCAGTGTTTCACATTTGTATTTTTGAGTAGTTATCCCTTGCTTGATATCCGACAAAAATGCAAAAATACGTAAACTTTTGTTTTGTGTTACCCCTTTGAAGTGTTACCTCTTACGTTCAATTGTATGCATCCCTTTCGAGTGTGGGATGGGGAAAAGAGAAATGGAGGGGTGGCTCATACCTTAATTTTTTTGTTTTCAATGTACGCATAGTGATTTTTTTTATCGTTTTGTATTAGAACAATTTTCATTTCTGTTTGACTGAAATCGGTGGAGTGCTTGCGGGTAAAACTGCAAAATCAGCTCTTGGCATAATTCCCTCTGAGGGGTACTTGCACCCCTTAAAACCGTTAATTCGTGAATAAAAAACATGCGTTTCTGAAAGTTTTTGATACTCTGCCATAAACATGACCTTAAAAAAAATCGCAGGTGGATACCAAAGTGATGTTCTTTGTAAGAGTACGCGCCGTGTTTGTCAGTAGCGACGAATTTTTTTTTTCTTACTACCTGGAGTGTAGACGCCGCTGTGTCTCTTGATACCAAGTATCGTGTTGTTCTGTTAATCGTAACTGTACGATATAAGAATAATCGAATGATTATTGTAGGTAGTCTTAATTTTATATTGCGTTCACGATCTTTGGTCCTGAGTGAACAAGCACAGACTTAATTACGTATCTGATGATTCCTCACCACCGTACTCTGTTAACGTTTCGTCTCGTAAGAATTAGGATAACCCTAGTACGATTACGGAACACTTTCTAAATCATACCTTTCGAATGTTTTTTTTCAAAATATGCATTTATTACGTGTGTATCGGCAATCGATTTATTCTGAGTTTGTATTATACTAAAAAAATACATCAACTAGCGATACTAATAATTTTGGGACAGTAATGATGTCTAGAAATTCAAATAAATCGTTTCTCGTAAAAATCTCAGTAATCAATTGTCCGATTAAAGTCAGATTTCGCATACACCTTCAGTAGACTGTTTTTCAACGTTTGTAGCAAAATTGAGTTGAAATAATTTTTTCTTCTATACCGGGTGGATCAATAACTATCAGCAGCTTGGATATCTTCGAAACTATAAGGTTCACAGAAATATTTGCAGAAATGAAATTGCACAGTACGAAAGGGGCCATCCGATAGCGATAATAGTTTTTTTGCAGGTGGAGGTACTTCGGACATTTGAAGGTCAACTCCATTTTTTTTAATGGATCGGTATGTTTTTTTTTCTGTATCATGAAAGAGGAGCTTAAAACGAGTTCAACGACCTATAACATAAGGTCATTGAAGGTCATAGAAAGTACAGAAAGGCGATAATACTTACAGTTTCGGTAGTAAATAAACCGGTAGTAAATACATTGTACTCGATTGACCGATTTATCGATACTAATCTTATCATGTTTATCTTATCCTGCAAACTTATTAAAGTGTCCTTGAAACAGTGTTTATTTTCAGTGAAGTAAACCGTAAGTATTATCGCCTTTCTGTACTTTCTGTACCTGTCTAAGAAATGTGTAAACGTACATAATAACGTACGCATTGATATTGATGGTCGTCATTTCGAACACTTACTATAAAACGTAGTAATTTTATTTACTACCGAAACTGTAAGTATTATCGCCTTCCTGTACTTTCTATGATCTTCAATGACCTTATGTTATAGGTCGTTGAAGTCGTTTTAAGCTCCTCTTTCACGATACAGAAAAAAAACATACCGATCCATTTAAAAAAATGGAGTTGACCTTCAAATGTCCGAAGTACCTCCACCTGCAAAAAAACTATTATCGCTATCGGATGGCCCCTTTCGTACTGTGCAATTTCATTTCAGCAAATATTTCTGTGAACTTTATAGTTTCGAAGATATCCAAGGTGCTAATAGTTATTGATCCATCCTGTATAACTCCTAGGATGTTCAGAAAAATAGGACAAATTGATAATCATTCGCATGTTGCCATTTTGCAAAATTTTTTTTTTGCTGAATCTGGTACCAAACGTCGCAGCACTCATACAGATTAAGAATATATTTGTTTTTTTTCCACATTCATACAACACTGCTCGCCAATTGGGTTTTCCACACACCATTGTAAACAAACGTGCAAAAGTATTAGAGCTATGCATAATTCCGTAGAGAAATTCCGACAGATGTCGTTTTCATTTGTTTCTCCGCTCGCACATGCGTCAACCATATGAAGTGTCGTATATTAAGTGAAAGCTGAAACTTTTAAATGCCGACATTTTAAAAAGTATTCATCGAGATCCGTGATGTATAGGAAATTTAATGATATTTTGAAATTGAAGACAAAACGTGTAGTTTCGATGCATTGCGCTTTTTAGTTTTGAAAAGGCAAAAACGCGTCGCAAAGGTCATAGCCGGGTAAGTAGGGAAAAATTGCCCCCGCATTTTTTCCAGCGAAATTTGGAGTATATTCTGAGGTATGAAAAAAACAAATTTTCTGAAAATTTCATCCCCGTCAACGCAATCATTGTAGAAAAATGATTTTTTTTTAAATATCAAAAAAATTTTTTTTTCCGGAAATGGTTCAGTGGATGGATTTGATTTTTTTTTTGGTACTTGTTACGATCAAACGTGTTACGAAATAAAATTATAGAACATCTTGCGAAAGATTAAGGTTTGAAAAAAAAATAATGTTCCTTGTTTTATTTTTTTTTACTATAATCCACTTGGGGTACAATAACGAAAATTTTTTCATACAATCTTTGGGCACCTTATTAGATTATATCATTTTTTCAAAATGATCGGTTTGGTACGCCACAGTGAAAAAAAAAGAAACAGACTTTATTGATATATTTTAGTTATATATCTGTACTGATATATTTAGTTATATATGTACAATAGAAAATTGTTAGTTTAATTAACAAATTTAGTTAGTTTAATTAAAAACAGGACACTGAACATTATTTGTTTTAGATCACATTTTACATTATATTTTTTTAACACCAAAACTCTTATTTTCAATAAAACAGTACTGTTATATACTGGTTTCTGAGAATAGAGGCTTAGTTAATGACTAGCACAAGAGAATGTTCGTAGAAGAACTGAAGCACAATATTTACTTATCGTAACCGAAGAGCTCATTTATATTTCAAACTAGAAAATAAAACACTGTGAAGCGACTTGAACTGGCTATGGGACAAGCGTCATATGCGACAAAGTGCATACCAAGGTCATCAGACAGTATAAAGACGCTGATAGAATAGATTGGCTACAACGAAAAAAATATAAACTCGAATTTTCATTAGAACAAAATCAACATTGCAAGAAAGTTTATTTCTCCAGATGCCGGAAAAAATTAAAATACTGATTGAACAGGACAGCGATGAAGATTGAAATTTTCAAGGACTCACAAGAGGACTTCTAAGTTCAATTTGTTAATTAAACTAACAGTTTTCTATTGTATATATATATAACTAAATATATCAGTACAGATATATAACTAAAATATATCAATAAAGTCTGTTTCTTTTTTTTTCACTGTGGCGTACCAAACCGATCATTTTGAAAAAATTATATAATCTAATAAGGTGCCCAAAGATTATATGAAAAATTTTTCGTTATTGTACCCCAAGTGGATTATAGTAAAAAAAAATAAAACAAGGAACATTATTTTTTTTTCAAACCTTAATCTTTCGCAAGATGTTCTATAATTTTATTTCGTAACACGTTTGATCGTAACAAGTACTAAAAAAAAAATCAAATCGATCCACTGAACCGTTTCCGGAAAAAAATTTTTTTTTTGATATTTAAAAAAAATTCATTTTTCTAAAACTATTGCGTTGACGAGGATGAAATTTTCAGAAAATTAATTTTTTTCATACCTCAGAATATACTCCAAATTTCGCTGGAAAAAATGCGGGGGCAATTTTTCCCTACTTACCCGGCTATGGCCTTTACGAAAAGATATGCGCCGTTCAAGGAGAGAATGCCGTAATGCCGAAAAGTGTGTGTTAGAAGTGGTTTGTGAAATTTCGTTGTGGAGATTTTGATCTCCAAGATGCTCCTCGCTCCGGTTGGTTACTTACTACTGATTTCGATAAAATCAAGGTTTTAATCCACTCTGATCGCCATTTGATGGCTACGGAGATCGGATATAACCTCAACATTGACCAATCAACTGTTTCGAGACATTTACGGAAGCTTGGGATGGTAAACAAGCTTCATGTTTGGGTCGCGCACGAACGTAGCAAAAAGAATTTAATGGATCGAATTTCAGCTTGCGATGTACTGCACAAACGCCATCAAAACGGACTAATTTTTAAGGAAATGATTACTGCCGATGAAAAGTGGATTGTCTACAACAATATGGGTCGAAAAAGATGATGGTCGAAGCTCGGGGAGGCTGCTGAGACAGTCGCAAAGGCTGTATTGCACCCGAAGAAGGTCATGCCCTGTATCTGGTGGGATTGGAAAGGAATCGTCCATTATGACCTGCTGCTAACCAACAAAACGATCGATTCGACCAAGAACTGTTCACAACTGGCCAAATTAAAGCGAGCAATCCATCAGAAGCTGCCCGAATTGGCGAACAGAAAAGGGGTAGTGTTCCACCAGGACAACGATAGACCACATGTTTCTCAGTTGGTCCGGCAAAAGTTATTGCGGCTTGGCTGGGGTGTTTCGATGCACCCACCGTATAGTCGGACCTTGCATCTTCAGACTATCACTTGTTCCGGACGCTACAGCCAGTTTGAATAATGAGACCGTTAGTTCCCTGGACGTCTTCAAAAACCACCTGGATGCCTTCTTTGCCTAAAGATCTCAGGACTTCTATGAAAGAGGGATAATAAAGCTCGGGGAGAGATTGGAGAAAGTCAGTGAACAGAATGGAACATATTTAGTTGATAAAATCGTTTTTTTTTTGGTAAATACACTACTCCAAAGAATGAAAGGAACAGAACATTCCATCTCTTTTTTTAAAGTGTTTTTTGAGGGCTGTATCTCTGTGAAACATGGTCGTATAGAGATGAAAAAAAAAACATTTTAAAGCTTCAAGTCCCTAATTTTAAGATCTTTTGGCAACATTTTTTTGCGAGCTACGGTTATCTGGAAATCATGAGAAATAGCGCGAGACAAAAATTTTCAAAATTCGTTCTTTTTTCGAGTGTCCACGGGCTAGTGAATTTTTTTTCAGTTGAATAAATGCATAGGCCAGTTAGCTTGTTTATTCAGCTTCAATTTAGTTTTTTTAAAATTATTCTCTTTAGATCCACTTTTTGCTGAGATATCCGACTTTGAATAAAAAAGGATCCTTTTGTTTCTGCCCATCGATATCTCAGCAATCAATGATCGCACAGGGAAACTTGAATACAGTTTTGATAGCTAGAATACATTTCTTACAAGTCCCTATTGATTTCTAAGAAACAATTTTTTTCCACCCTTAACATCCATTTGAAAAAAGTACAAAAAAATTACTTTTTCTGGTGTTTCAGTAAATTTTTCACTACTTTACTTATATCCATGGAAAGACTAATGTTGCCAGGTTTTTTTTTCAGCTTAATGCACCCCCACTAGCCCTGTAAATTTACAAATTGATCCATCGAACCGTTTTTTTTTCAAGCCCGTGGACCCTTGAAAAAAAAAACCAAAAATGTGGTAAATTTTTGTTTCGCGCTATTTCTTATGGTTGCAAGATAACCGTAGCTCACGAAATATGTTGCCAAAAGATCTCAAAACTAGAGACTTGAAGCTTCAGAATGCTTTTTTTTTCGTCTCGATACGACCATTTATCACAGAGATACAGCGCTTCAAAAAACACCAAAAAAAAAGGGAAGAATCGTTCTGTTCCTTTAATTCCTTATAGTAGTGTATTTTGTGTTCGAAATTCACTCGATTTTCTTTACGAGATTATGCATAGACCCAATACATGAAAATAATAATAAAAAAAAAATTTGTACATATTCTTGAAGGATCAATAAATACGTGAGACAAATTTCAGAAAGAAAATGGGATCAGTTCAGCAGTTATATTTCATCCTGAAAATCACGCCCAATACAGCGCTCTAGACAATACTGCCTCAATTTACAATTACAGATCTTCCAAAAAACACAAGCATTTTGAATGATTTCAGCAGAGGAATCTTTATTGAACCGTATTTATCGGAGTTAACCCGATTGTGCGAACGAGTTGAGTTACCACTCCGGATAGAGTAATAAGCCTGTCTGAGGAGCATAGATACGTGAACGAATTAAGGTGCGGATAGAGGTCTTCGGTACAACAGTAGTGATGACTCGTCACTGTTAACTCACGCCACCGAAGTGAGGGTGTTAAATCCAAAGTCGAGTATCAGGTGAACACGAATGATTTCCGCATATAGTAATAGACCTGGGAATCCGCCCTAGGTGAAGGTGGTAGTGGTGTTGTACGAGCGGTGTCGGCAGCAGACAACGTACTACCAGATAGAACTCGCGAGATATACATATATTGGGGAGCTATACTATTATCGTAAGTGGTGAGAGATAGCTGCAGTCGGACGCTTTATCCACTCTACTTCACTCTCTCGCCCTGTCTCTCTTTCTCTCTGTCTCTCTCATCAAGTATTAGTCGATGCTTTACGGAGAAGAGCGGGGTGTTACTCGAAAGGAAATTACTATTCCCTCTCACTGTTCTCTACCAAAAACGACCGAGAGCAGAACTCTCCTGTACCTCGTGTCGCGTTCAGTTGTAAAGTACACTCCGCGATACCGGAATCGAATTACTACTACTGAAGTCACAGTCGTTCGCACTTCCTTCCCTTTCTCCTCGTGCTTGACGTTTTCATCGACCACTCTGCCTCTTTTTATCTTCCATCTCGGTGTACTTTCTTGTTTCCCTTTCAGGGACGCATCCGCTAATTGAAAGACGAGCTTGAACATCACGTTTTCAGAATACCGAGCATTTTGTATTCCAACCGAACAATTATAAAACCGCCCAGTATTCCTCGCACCCCTTTGAAAGGCGAAGGGAAAAAGCGAGGGAGAGATATATAAAAACATTGTTGACGAACATTCCTTGTTATTGAAGTTTTCTATTTGCGGCTCTAGTCTAGGTGACTAACTGGTCGCGTGTACGGAAATGCATCTGTTTGAAAGAAAATTTAATAATTCGTTTTGTGATCAGGAAAAATCAATATCGTGTAAATTATTTCGAATAATGTATCAATATAATGAGAAAATCGATTTCTTCGAAGAGATGCCTTGTTAAGAGGTTAGGACATTCTACAATTTAGGAAGTGTAGACAAAAAATTGTTTTGCTTAAAAGGTGCCTAAGGCGTCTTAAATTTGAAATGCCAAAATATTATAAGCGTTCAAAATCTTTAAGTACCCCAAACAGTTCTTATCTGTGCCTAGAGGCGGACGCGCAGCGCATCAATCTTTCCGAATAATTGCTGCCTAAAGCTGCAAAAGAGGCATGTATGAGCTTCAGAGAGCTCAGAAAGGAAACACAAGAGTGGGACATCAATGTGGAAGGCCAGGTGTATGGTGCATCGCAGATTAGAGGTATATAAGAATTTTCTATGATTTTATAATACTGATAACTGTTTTACATGCTTAAGGCCGGATCCTGAATTAGAAGGTCCAAAAAATCGATTTTTTTTAATTGTTTAAATCTATTCCTGATGTATCTAAGAATGTCTAGACAAAGTTTTATAGCCCAATTCGAAATATTTCCAAAGATACAGCACTGAACGTAGTGGAGTGTCGAGCAGGTATACGGGCGCTCGGTTAGTTAGGGCGCCCGTTTTCTCGAGTTTTCGTTTTTACGATTTTTCTAATTTGGCGTAACTGATTACAAAAAAACTAAAAGTCCAATCGAAACAAACCAAAGCTTGTTCGCTTCAGTATCGTTTTCGTTTCTATTTGAACTAAAAACATTGTCGAAAAAAAATTCTTAACAATTTTTTTAGCAAGTTGAAATAATTTTTTTTTTCACAAAAAGCACATTTTCTACTTCAAACCCGAAAAAACATTCAAATTTCAAAAAAAAAATCGTTTTTTTTAGTTCATATAGAAGAAAAATATGTTACAATTAAAATGGTTTTTGGTTTTTTTGTTTCAGATGAAAATTACGAGCTCCATTTGTCACGCCGCATGGAAACAGCAGTGGCACGAATGTGCATAAAAATCGGTTGCCTGTTGATATTTTTCTTTAAAAAAAATTGTTTTCTTATATTTAGACATGTAATAAAATAATCTGAAAATTTTGCTAAACTTGTTTTTTTTTTTACCCGAAAAAAATTCCTCAAAATATCGATTTTTCGAACCAGCTAATTCAGGATCCCGCCTTAACTGAAATGCATTTTTCTCGGAAGCACATTTTTTGAACTAGTCGAAAACATAACTCGAACAAATCTTCACCAATCGATTTAAAAAATTTAACTGGATTCAAAAAATTTAACTATTCAACACTAGATTTTAATCAGTTATTTTTTCCTGGAATGTATGCTTTTCTTTTTCTACCGTGCGCCATTTTGGCAAAAATCAATATATCGAAAAAATTCTACGTACTTCTGTAGCTGTTCTCATATATAGTCGAAAAAATGTTGCTTTTTTGTTCCACGTCAGAAATGGCATGAGCTACGTTTCCGCCCGTAGACCCTTCTGAAAAAGGCGTTCATTAGTAGTTCATTAGTAATATAATAGTTCATTAGTAATATAATAGTTCATTAGTAATATAATAAAGACCTGAGTACGGAATTTCTATTTATTTTTATTATTTCGCTAAAAAAATTCTCAAAAGAAAAAAAAAATAAAAACGAACTCCTTAACGAATCATCTCATTGATGAGATCTCTCTGAGAATGAGTCATCCCTTTATTAATCAATGTTTTGTTGGACATTTTTTCAGTTCTATGAACCTTCAACACTTTCGTCAGAAACCAATATGGAAAACATAGCAATAACGAATATACTAATTGCTCCTTTCACACAACTTCAACCCACAATAAAGATACCGTCAAACACCATTCTTTTGGCAGATGCTTTTTTCTCGAATGGCAGAATGTGCACAGTGATGTACTGTTTTTTTTTTCATGAAAAATTAACCATAATTCAGCGAGGATATAATACGAATGAACTGTCATGTGAAAATAATAATCGAAATAATTTAACGTACTTCTCTCATTACACATGGTGAATTATTTCGCAGGGTCAATTGAGCGTTTAACGCTTGATCGCGTCTATACTCGGATTGCTGCTACTCATGAAGGAATTGTCTATACGGAAACTACTCGTAAACTATAAAGTATTCTCCTGAGTGACGATCGTACGACTTTATGCGACCAACTTTGGTTAAAATTTCACCATTAACATGATTATATTTTGTAAATGAAACGGTCAAGAATTTCTTTCGACCTCATCTGGATTGTTTTCGTCTGCTATCTGTTTTTTTTGTAAAGATATATCTTTGCATTCATTCGCGTTATTAAAAGAACGTAATCAGTATTTGATGCAGTTGCTATATGTGATATTCTAAAAGTTGCTAACTTTAATATCAAATATCTTAACTTCGAAGCAGTAAAGTTCTTTATAATTTTCCATACAGTCAGGCATTACAGTTCTTCCTCGCCCACTATAAATTTCGTATGAATGCAATTAACCATTGCATGAAGACGGCTTTTTTTCTTTTAATTCGTATTGATGACAATACCGGTTGAATTTCAATTTTGCCTTGCTGTGGTTACTGGTGGCAACGATCAGATAAATTAACGGGCTTTCAGAGCATTGATTTCTCGGTGATTAATGTTTATTTATCCCGAAAAAGCCAGGTACACGAGTACACATAACAGGCGATCGGTTCTCCCGGGGCGCATTAATGCTCATACCCTAACACGTTGACTATAGAAACGTACATCTATTTACAAGTGAAAATATAAATTCGCGAAAATCGAGGAAATCGCATACCCTACGAAACGAGTTTTGGAGCGAAAAGGGCGTTTCGAGGGTGCGCGCAGCGTTAGACTTCGCTCTTTTTTCAGCGTAGCATTATCCATATTGTTAGAAGGAATTAATTATATGGAAGCAGAAGAAGAGGAAGTGGCGACACGAAGGCAATGGGATATAACAGCGAGAGCAGCCAGCACAAGAGGGTTCTCTACCCCAATTCCCACTTACCGCGGATCGTAAACGAAACACGTGTATCGTCGACCAGAATCAATGTATGAAGGTTCAATTAATCGTGAGGTAAATTGACCTCGTTACGATCACTTCAAATACCAATACACTCGTATGTAGACATTCATTGCCACTTTTATATCGAAATTATCGTTCTTATATATAAAATGCATTAATTCTCATACGATACACGAAATTTATAAATTGTACATAAAAGTTTCGTTCTTCGTAAAAAAGGAATCCCCATGGACATTTTTATGGTTTATGTAAACTGAAGAACGTGATGCGGAAAAAACCATGAATATCCAGATATTTGATCGTTCAGCATGTGTTAGTTCGTCTGAAGTATATCGAGTTCGAATTGTTATGCTTTTAAAGGGTTACATCACCTTGGCGTTCGAAAAAATAGGTAGAACATTTTTTTTAATTGTTGATGAGTCTAATCATATATACAATTATTTTTATTTTTTATAATTACATTATAGTTTTATGAACAAAAAAAAAATATTTTTTTTTAGCGGAGATATGTCGTCAGTAGGAGCCTCTTTTCAAACTGGTGGACGAAATATCTCGAGATGTACACAACGGATTTTAATGAATTTTATACTACATATTCTTTATAATAGCATGTAGGATGTAGCATAGAATTTTTTTTTGGTTGGCTGCCGCGTTCAATTTTTATTAATTTTTAAAACTCAACATTTTTGTTAAAATCATAGTTCTTTTTTCAGACAGGTGTCATTTCTACAAGCATTTTCTAAAAAATGCTTGTATAAAATAACTTTTTACAAGAAGATTCTTTTTTATTTATTTTTTTAGATGATGCCTGATAGAGAAAAAAATTCCATCATCGGCAAAGATTTTCAAAAGATGATCCTAATAGACGACTTACAGTAGCGTGCAAAAATTTTGGATTACCCTATTTTTTTTGAGTAAATTGACAAAATATTTAATTCCTGATCTTGTTAATCATTACAAATTTTGAAGAGAGCTATGATATGAATAATAGCGTGATATATTATTTTTTTGTATGGCGTATTAATTGTGTACAGCATTGAACGAGTTTCGTCGGTGTGCAAATGTATCGGGTCGCAATCTCGCCCGGCTTTGTACGCACAGTTTGTTTGCATTTTCTTTCGTACTATCGTTTCAAAACATGCATGGCAACGAAAAACCCGTATTATTGCTGTCGCGATGGCGAAACACACGAATATTGAAGTCCGTAAAATTGTGTTTAAACTTTCTTCAGAAGGAAAGAGTTCTCGCGATATTGTGACTACTTTGTCCATTGGAAAAAGTACGGTCAAGCGTATTATTCGTAAATATAAATTAACAAATTCATTGTGTGACGAAAGTCGAAGTGGTAGATCGTGCCAAACTATGGAATACGTTGACAAAATGATCAAAAGAAAGTGCGTTTTAGATCCACGAAAAAACTGCAGCAGGCATTTCGAGAGAATTGGCTAGTGAAAATCGTGTCGACATTAGTCGGAGTACAGAATCCCAACGTCTGAAGGCTGTAGGACTGATTGAACGCATTTGTGTAAAAAAACCACTCATCAGTAAAAAGAACCAAAAGGCCACATTAAATTTTGTAAAAAAATATCAGCATTGGACAGCATCAGATTGGTGGAAAGTGGTTTTTTCCCATGAATCCAAATTTCGATTATTCGGAAGTGATAGTTGAAAGTACGTGAGACATCCAACAGGTACCAGATTCAACGTAAGGTATCAAATTCCTACCGCAAAACACGGTGGCGGGAACATTAAAGTTTAGAGAGCATTTTCTGACGACGGCGTTGTTCCGCTGGTAGATATTCAAGGAAATATGGACGCTACAATGTACAGATATATATTGCAAGACCATATGCTCCCATTTGCAATGAAAAAAATTCTGCGTGGTTGGGTTTTTCAACATGATAACGACCCCAAACATGCTTAACGTCTTGTAAACTATTTTCTTCAAAGATGAAAATTACCCTTCAAACTGGCCATCGCAATCACCAGACTTAAATCCGATTGAGCGTTTGTGGCAGGACCTAAAAGATCGTGTTGGAACAAAAAATCAATCTAACAGACGGAATTGTGGAATCATTTGCGACATGAGAGGGGAAAAACATGCCACAAGAATGGATCTCACAATTAAGTGAAGTGAAGAAGTTCGAATCCCGTTTTGTTATTTTCAAAAACTTTTGTCAAGTTTTTCACACGCAATAGTATGTGTCCCAATACTTTTGCACACTCGTTAAATACAAAGTGATAGACAATCAAATATTTAAGAACAATGTTTATGTATATAATTAATTGTTTTCAAATATAAGTGAATACGTGTTGTCATAACTCGTTAATTTTTTCTCCACCGTCGTATTTCAATGCAAAACATGTATTGCTATTTTTTCAATGCAAAACATGTATTGGTTTTATTTAAATTTGTTCATAACATTAATAAATGTCTACATTAAGCTTTATTGAAGGCTTGCGACTCTATTGCCGTGATCGTGTGAACATGAATCTACGATAGATTTTAAATGAACCATTTTAGTAGTGAAATTTCACTTTTATAGGGACAACTCGTAGTTTTACAAAATCAAAACGTCGCCTTGGAAGGATTTCAAACTTCTGATAATGAGAGATAAAGTCGGCGTTGAAGACTCGACCATCATCGTCTCCTTTTCCTTCTCTCGCTGATTCGCTTTCTGGTCCTCTGCACTGTAAGGCTTCATTTTACGAGGGACGATCAGGTGATTCCATCATCGAGGGCGATTCCCTTCCAGTCGATCTCGCGGTCGTCCTCGAAACTACAGCAATGGAAATGGCAGATCCTGTATTGGTTAATCCTGGCTCATGTGTGTATGAGCAAACATTCGCTTTTGGCGGCTGTATACGTATACCCGTTGACGGAATGTACAGCGGAATATATGTATACATATATCTGCTCGCGTTACACATTCTAGATGTACATCTGTGCCAATATAGAGCCGAAATTCAATTTACCGAGCACTCCGAGAGAGGCTTGAGGGCGTATCGATCCTTTAATGTTCTCTATTCATCAGAGACGCATCAACAAGCTTATATCTTCGCTGAGTCTGCTCTTTCTATTCGACCCATAACGAGTCTTCGTCTTCTCAGGATTCCATATGGAAAAATGGAATTCTTATTACGAAACAAGATTGTCCAGCCGTGCACGTTTGTCTGTTCTTCTCTCACACATCACTAACCTAAACTGCTTCGCAGTATAACCCGGCCAAAGTATTTTTAAAAATATTGCGTCTATGCATAATTCCGTAGCGGAAATCAAGTAAATTTCAAATGCAAAATTTTTGCCAAAAAAACATCGATTTTAATCATCAAATATGTTCCATTCTCTTTATTTACTTTCTGCCATCTCTCCACGAGCGTCATTACCCCTCTTTCATAAAAGTCCTAAGCTCTTTGCGCAAAGAAGTCATCCAAGTGGTTTTTGAGGACGTCCAGGGAATTGAAGGTTTTATTATTTAAACTGTTCTGCAGCGCCGGGAACAAGTGAGAGTCTGAAGGTGCAAAGTTCTTACTTTACGGTGGGTGCACCAGAACATCCCATTCAAGTCGCAATAACTTTTGCCGGGTCATCAGAGAAACGTGTGGTCTAGTGTTTTCCCGGTGGAACGTTATGCCCTTTCTGTTCGCTAATTCGAGCTACTTCTGATCGATTGCTCGCTTTAATTTGGCCAGTTGTAAGCAGTACTTGGACAAATCAATCGTTTTGTTGGGTGGCAGCAGCTCATGATAAACGACTCCTTTCTAATCCTAACAGATACAGAGCATGACCCTCTTCGGGTGTAATCCAGCCTTCGCGACCGTCTGAGCAACCTTCGCGAGCTGCGTGATGATCATGATCGTTTTGACTGATATCGTTGTAGACAGACCCATTTTCATCGCCAGTAATCACCGGCTTTAAAAATGGTTCGTTTCGATGGCGTTTAAGCAGCACATCGCGCCAGCCGAAATCGGGTCTATTGAATTATTTTCGCGCAGTTTGTGCAAGACCCAAACATGAAGCTTGTTTACCAACCCAACCTTCCGTAAATGTCTCGAAATAGCAGGTTGGTCAATGTTGGGATTATGTCCAATCTCTGTAGTCGTCAAATGCCGATCGGAATCGATTAAAGTCTTGACTCTACCGGCATCAGTAGTGACTAGCCGACCGGAGCGAGGAGCATCTTGGAGATCAAAATCTCCACAACGAAATTGCGCAAACCACTTTCGACACATATTTTCGGAATTAAGGTATTCTCTCCGTACATGGCGCATATCCTTTTGTGAGTATGCAACGCGTTTTTGCCTCTTCGGAAATAAAAAAGCAAAATGCATCGAAAATACACGTTTTTTCCTTCCATGTTCAAAATATAATTGAACTTCCTACACGTCACGGATCTCGATGAATACTTTTGTTAAAATGTCGGCACAAGTTTCAACTTTCACTTAATATACGACACTTCATATGGTTGAGGCTTGTGCGAGCGCAGAAACAACTGCGAACGACATCTATCGGTCGCACCATCCAATACACTTTTTATAGAAATTCACGGAATCAAATGTTATTTCTTCGAACGTTTTTTTTCTGGAAAATGGGTTATTAAAAACAATAGCCTATTTTTCAGAAAAAATTCTAACAAATAACATTTGTTTCCGTGAATTGTGCCGAATCTAATGCCAAATAACTCAACTGACAATTAAAAAATTGCCAGTTGAGTTATTTAGCGTTATCGTTAAATAACTCAAGATCGTTTGTACTTACGATGTGCAAAACTGACTTTTTGTAAAATGACTTCATTGCGATGTTCAGCTTCTTGCAACAGAGTTACGCGATTCATTGAAAATGTGAGCGCAAATTTACAATAGGTATACTCGTGATTCGTGGTAACGTAGCCAAGTATAAAAAGCTGCACATCTTTTATATGGATTACGTCATAATGAAAGGCGTGGTTTATAAATCATGGGGTCAAAGAATGAAACGATAAATTTACGACGAAGTAAAACATGCAACCATCTTTTTCGCCGTCAGAAGTCAAAAAGTAAAGAATATAATGTGACAGCATAAAAAAAGGAAAGAAAGAAATATTAAGACACCTGCGGAAGAAGGAAAAAAAAGGTTGGAGAAATATATGTGCGACTCGATTTGAATAAACTTTCCCCCGTGGCTCTCTCGACGAGAGAATATCGTTCTCTCCTTCATCTCCGCTTGTACATGGACGATGTTTGCCCAAATGCCACTTCGTATGCGATAGACGTACGTAAGAAACGTTCGGGAGCACGTGCACATTTTTTGAAAAGTTCAACAGCGGAAATCGATTCGAAACTACATGTTCACGTTTTCTTGGCAGGAAATACAAGGAGGTTGAGAAATTTTCGGTGTCACGGATCCTTTCTTTTCCATCTCCCTTGCACTCACCATCTTTTTCATTTTCTCACGTTCTCTTATAGTAACCCGATGGAGAAATTGTACTATTTGAAATCATATGAAATTAGGATCACTAGAGTCTAGCAAAGTAAGTCAATTCTCCAGTGTTATGTTCAATTTGATTAGAACGATAAGATTTATTGTAAATGTCGTTCTGTTGATGAAAAGATATGCCATCTCGTTTGATGCAAATAACAAAATAATATAGAATCTAAAGAGTTATTCCTGAATAATTTGCTTCAAATTGTCTCTGATATTTAAGATGATCCAAACATCTCCTGATAAACAAAAGGTCTTGAAATGTACGAATGTTACAAAACATGATTGAAATTTTCACATAATCTACGTGATTTCACTCCATTTCTCCGGACCCTTTGTAGTTAAAAAAAGATCTGTTCATATGATATATATACAACTCGTATGGCACCTCAGAGAACCGGAAGCAGGAGAGTCGAGTGAACCGGAAGTGATTGATTCTGGACTGGCAGTCATCGCACTTTGCGACGCGTATCCATGTACATCTTTTTTTTTCATTCCTTCCCTCTTTCAATATCCATCCTTCTCCCCGTTCGCCTCCCCGTCTATCTCCTCTTCTCCCGTTATTCTGATCGAGAGATGCGGCTTTATAGAAATTGCGAGATAGGCGCGGGAGCCACGCGTCCTTGATACGAGACCAAACGGCCAGCCTTGCCGGAATAGTAATAAATATTCGATACTCCGGATGTATTTCAATACCAGGCCTCCACGAGCCACACCCTTGTACCCAAACCCGTCGAAATATCCTCGACGAATTACTGTTTTTTGTTTTCTCATTTTTCATGATGAGCTAGCGAATGGCTACTGTTTCATTGGAGAACCAAAGTTAACGCGTACAGTAGAACCTCGATCATCCGAACTAATTGGGACTGAACATCGTTCGGGCAATAAAAAATTCGGATAAGCGAAAATAGATCTCAGATTTCCGGGAAATCGACTCATGCAATATAAATAGTATCGAGAATACTCTTTATTAATCCAACAACCCTAAATTCTTTATTTGATAGCAATTAAGAATGAATAAAGTTTTAATTTTTATACCACCACTACTTATGCAGTTAGATCACAATTGCGGCTTGATATAATGATCAATTTTTGACTGCTTCATAGTAGTTGCGCGTTTCTTGGCCGCTAAGTCTCGAATTCGTTTCCAGAACAGCAGCTGTGTGAGACTACTTTCTGGTTGGGTTTCAAACCATTCCAGGGCGATTTCTAAAGCGCCGCATGTTTCGCTGTGAGACGGTTTAATATGCGCTTTAGGGTCAGATAAATCGCCATCATCATCATTGTTATTGCCATCCTCTTGAACCCTTTGCACTAAAGATATAATCTCATGATCATCCAAAATTTGAAAGCCAGAATCAAACTGCTGGAAGACGTTGCTGGAATACGCTCGTACATACAATGTTACTCGTGTATCCATACAATGTATATTAGAGTGGCCCAAAAAAAAAAATCTCTCCGATTCGGGCTCTCACCGCTTAAAATACTGCTCCATACTGAAACAAAGAAGCTCGTGAAAGGAGTAGCCTGTAGGTTAATTCTAACAGGTGACTCATGAGGTTTTTTGATTCTCCATTTGATTTACACGTGATAAATTAACATTTTCTTTATCAACGCAAACCATTTTTGTTAGATACAATGAATGAGTGGTCTGGACCGATCAGTGGGATTATCAAGAGACGCGGCAGCGTCTCGACGCCAAGTAATAAAAAAAACGACTGTCACGACACGACACGTCGCGCACTCTTTATACACCAAGATGGGCTTTAGCAGACGACTTTTTAACTTATAATCGACATCACGCGAAAACGCGGAGACGAAACGAAAATCTAATGACATTTTACCAATGAAATGTTATTTTTTCCTATCGCTTTTTTGTTTGGGTCATTTTTCGATCCGCCTACTCAAACTTGAGATCTCGTAATATTTGGTCGAATTTCCGAGCGATTATTTTACCACAAAAATTCTTCAACACTTTAGAACGTTCCAGACTCGTCAGTTTTCTTGGAGGGATAAAGTTATTCGGTCGCGTCGTAAACTATACTACATACGTCCTTTTGGGGAAAACGTTAACATGGGAACAAGCCTGTTTCAGCCTGAAGTGCACCAACGGTTCACTTCAGGGCAAAGCTACTATAAACAAACGATGGCGCGCTAGAAACGTCAAAAGTCGGGTTCTTCGAATGTATGGCCTCTGTCGGCTTTAAGAGGGAACGGTACCCGCAGCAAGACTTCGACGCAGCCCCGGCGCCAGTCGGTAGGGCAGAACTTTTATCTTCCCGCGGGCTGGCCCTTCGTAGGGCGTACACACCGCGTGAGCGCACATACACCGCGTGAGCGGATATACATGCACAAATATACATAAACACAGTCAGCGTCGAGAAAGAACTTTATTTTCTATTCTCAACGCCGACTTCGCGAGAAATTCAAAAACACGAATTTCGTAGAAAGAGCCCTTGCTGAGTGTAGCGATTGGCTCAGTAAACATTTACGGTATAAATAATACAAACATAATTGTTTAAACAATTATGAATGCATTTATTCTCGACCACGATTGTGATCGGTAGATACGGTACTTTCTGTACCCCTCAGCAAATATGATTGTTGCGTACGCGCTGCAAAAATCAACGGTAAAAATAATGCAAAAATAATTGTTTAAACAAGTATTTTTGCTTTTTTCTCAACCACGATTGTGATCGGTAGGTGCGGTACTTTCTATAGTATACAACTTGATGACGTTGAAGTTTGTATTGTAAGATGCATCAAAACCTTATTCATTTTAATAGCCCAAATTTTTTTTATTTTCATGCTGAACAGATCGTTACAACATTTTCACACAGTCTTAGACAAGTTAAATTTGCACAAATATTACTCTCTATAATAATAAAAATAAAGAAATGGAAAAAATATGTTGGGGTGGTTTGAAAAATAAAGTTTACAAAGTTACTTTTCAGGGCTTACTGTTGATGAAAATTGTAAAACACATGAACATTCATTTCCCCTAATTTATGATTTATTCAAAACAATACATTATTTAATTTTACTATATTACTGGATGGACCGTCGGACAAAAAGTTAGTCCAAAATGGGCGAATCGTAAATTTACAAGTCTAGATCATATCGTACAAGTTTAGCCTTACAAGCAGCTAATTTAATAATAAATTAACACTGAGAAATGTTAATTTTCCACTTTCAATACCAACTGAAGTCAAATTCGACGATATTGGCGTGTGCTTGACTGAGGTTTTGTCAGTGACTGTACATCTGTTTCAACTAGACAACAAAAACATTTCTCAATTTGTCACTTCAATTAATACGTTAAGATAATCTTATTATTATCAATAATTGCCCAAAAACTCAATATATGAATTTTCCAATGATTGCTATTAATTAATTGTTAAAAAAGGCGATATTCTTTATTACTTTTATTAATTTATCGACAATTACTCAGTCGATTTATTTGAAACTTAGCATAATTAATTGCTTGATTCTAAATCTTGATGATATAATATTTTCATGATGAAAATAAAGGAAACTTTTTATTTCACATCATTTCTATTGCGGCTTCAGCATGGTAATACAATCTACTTTTTTTTTTTGATTCAACAAATTTCATGAGAAGACAGCCGTTCGTCTATCAATTTAACATTGTCTGGTCAAATTTCGTGAAATTCTGAAGAGCCGTTTAGGAAATCCGTGGGTATATACTATCCCGATCTGCCATACCAATGGAGCCGGGGTACCGTTCCGTCTTAAGTAGCGTCGGCGAAATAATCCACCATCCTAATAAATTTAACGTTTGGATATGCAAATAAAAATATATACCACACTAACTAGAGCGAGCAAATGACGCTGTAACCACTTTAAGTTTATAACTATAGAAAATGAAGTATTTCCGTTTAAAAAAGATATGAAATCCCCCTAAAAAACTTTAACAAGTAAAAAAACGCCAAGTAATAAAAAATGCCCTCGAAAAAATTATCGGTTGTTTCATTATCTACAAGATTCTAATTAACCTCGAAATATTTGTGATTTTTTCAAACAATAGTTTTATTTAGATTTTAATTTTTCAACTCAAACGTACAAAAGAAGTGAAATAACTTTTTATAAAAAAGCCAAGCAAATTTCCTAGAAACGTACAGAAAATTACCAAACTCTAGTAATACCATTTTTCTCAATATTTTGTTTTCAAAAACCATTTTACTATTATAATAAAAGTACGAATCACGATTATATAAAAGTACAACGTATGCATCACACAGGTACTGTTTGTATGTATCACTAGAAAAGCTGGGCAACGATCTGGCGTGCATGGTTAAGAAAAAAAGCTCGGGAAGATACACGATTTTCTTACAGAAACGTCCCTACCGCTTGCAAAAGTAACTTTTGCAACAATTTATGTACATAGATTATTTTAAATAGTAACATCGCATCAGGCATACAGGATTATTAGAAATGACATGTTCGACTGTACTGAGATAGATTATCGGAAATGGAGCGATAGGTGTCGAGAGTAATATCGATATTCCTTTTCCACCAGCAAGTGGTGCGGACCGTAATTCAAACCTTCAGCCTGCCAAAACTATGTCCATTACACCAACATTTATACGACGCAATAGATTTCATGAGATGTGTGGTGGTTCTGCAATAGAGTAAAAAGTGAATACTTCCACACAACTTTTCGAATTATGCAAATAAAGTGAGATTTCAAGAGCCGTGTGGTCTAGGGGTACATCACTGATTTTTTAATTTATACTTTGCGGAATCGAAAACTTGGTTTGTAGTTACATAATAAATTGCTTCAATTTATGTTTTTCTTAACCTAATGGTCAGGTTGTTGAGAAAACGTCATCCTTCGCCGAGCTTTTTTTCTTAACCATGCACGCCAAGTCGTTGCCCAGCTTTTCTAGTGATACATACATACAGTACTTGAGTGATGCATACGTTGTACTTTTATATAATCGTGATTCGTACTTTTATTATAATAGTAAAATGATTTTTGAAAACAAAATATTGAGAAAAATCGTATTACTAGAGTTTGGTAATTTTCTGTACGTTTCTAGTAAATTTGCTTGGCTTTTTTATAAAAAGTTATTTCACTTCTTTTGTACGTTTGAGTTGAAAAATTAAAATCTAAATAAAACTATTGTTTGAAAAAAATCACAAATATTTCGAGGTTAATTAGAATCTTGTAGATAGTGAAACAACCGATAATTTTTTCGAGGGAATTTTTTATTACTTGGCGTTTTTTTACTTGTTAAAGTTTTTTAGGGGGTTATATATAGTAAACGGATTTATAACCCCAAATTAAAGCATTCGTAATCATGCATGCTTTCTTTGATTGCACCATGTGCAATCAAAGCCCCTAACTACGATTTGTCGTTGATGCAAAATTTGATTAAGTTTCAAGCTATCAATCCCGACGTTTCTCAGGCAGTTGCTAACAAACTGAGAGGACATCTATATTATTTATGTGAAGGGCTCGCAGCTTTATCCTTCTTCGAGCCGGCTATTCCGCTCAACGTGAAACAAAAAATGGTTCAGGCAATACAACGCGAAAGTCTGAATGAAAATGTTAAACGTGTAGTATTGAGTGACGACGAATTCAAGCGCATAGTTGATGTTGATATCAGTTATTATATCACCAACAAATCACTACGCTTGTTTGAACTCTGCGAATTGCCATACGATTTTTTTCGTGAAAGTCCCGATGAATGGGAACGTAGCCCGAGCTTCAATGAATGTTTGGCAGTTTTTAAGGTGTTGAAAGTTGTTAATGATGTCGCTGAACGAGGTGTCACCCTCATCGAAGAATATAATGGATTATTAACAAAAAATGAAGAACAGAAGGTGATTGAAGAATTACCGGAAGCAATATTCAAATTGTCACAAGAAGAATTTTGTAGATTGATGCTTGCATCCAATTAAAATGTATATGGATATAAAGTTGATATATTAGTTATAGAATAATGAAGCCATTTTAACGTGTAAAAATCTTGAAACATACTTTCCACAACTGTATCTGTAATTATTATCCACAATACATTGGTAAAAACATATGTGCAACTTCATTGGCTATAAAAGAACCTCGTCGACTGAATTTTAACCCCTATTCCTCGTATTTTTTGAGAATTTGCCGTATCTGAATAGCAGACTTGAATTTTCTAGGTGTAAATCAAATGGTGAATAAGAAAACCTCACGAGTCACCTGTTATAATTAACCTACAGGCTGCTCCTTTCACAAGCTTCTTTGTTTTAGTATCGAGCAACATTTCAAGGGGTGAGAGCCCGAATCGGAGAGATTTTTTTTTTGCCACTCTAATTTATATACGATTTGATGTATGAAGTTACAGTTATATAGACAATAATGTATTTTAAAAACATCTCGAAGTGTTGGGAAACAGCTTTATTAGAGAAAGAAAGGGGGATACCTTAGGGCGATACCTTAACTGAGAAAAAAGACCATCATTGAGTTCAGATGATCGAACATTCGGATAAGGCGCCGAAGTGTTCGGATAACCGAAAATTCGGATAATCGAGGTTCTACTGTACTTTGCACGGTAATGATTATTATCAATGTCCCTCAACATTAGAAAGTGCTGCTTTTGCCTCCAGCTTTTTTTCGTAAGCTTGCTATGTTATCCGTGGCTTTTATTTTCTTGGTGTTTTTTTTTCACGTAGGTGAAAGAAAAATAATAAAATCGTGGATGACGTAAAATATATAGCGCGGAATTTGACCCATAGAAACCTCATTACCAGTTGCACTTCTCATCAGGGGCTGTTTCAAAAAATCCTGAAATATGCGTTTTATTATTTCTTTTGAAGAATATTTATACCGGGTGTCAAGTTCAGACATGCAAGGAATACGATTTTCCATACAAACTTTTACATCCGATTTCATCCGTTTAGGAGTTGATTTCCGAAAAATTCTTTCTTAGTGCAATTCTATGCCCTTTAAGGAACATATCTTCCGAATTTCATTGATATGAAAGCAGGGAATTCGATTTTCCCATACAAACTTTAATACACCGTTGCACACATAATTAGGGGATGTTTTAAAAAAATCCTAAAATATACGTTTTGCTATTTCTTTTAAAGATTATTTATACCAAGTTTCAAGTTGATACACGCAATGAATATAATTTTCCATACAAATTTTTACACCCCATTTCACCCCCTTAGAGGTTAATTTTCGAAAAATCCTTTCTTATAGTGCACCTCTACGGACCTTTTAAGGAAGATATCTTCCAAATTTCATGTTTCTTCAGCGGTTTAGGCTGTGCGTTGCTTATACGTCAGTCAGTCAGTCAGTCACGGAACTGTTTTATATTATAGATTTACCGGAACTCTGAGCACAAATATAAAAGGGATAATTTAACTTATTCGCAATATATGTACAGCAGTTAAGTGATATATATACCAGGTGTAGAAGTGTGAAACCGGAATTTCCCTATAGATGGTGCTAGCCATCAGTTTAAGGACCGTAAGACCGCTTCTGCAGCGCCATCATCTCCCTCTAACAGCTGACGAAGATTTTCAACACACAACAACCCAAGTTCCCTACACCGATATATTTTTCTATAACCTTAAACATGTCGAGTTTTGTACCTACGAAGTGCGATTTGCGAACAACATTGGTTTTCTGTTATAATTTGAATAAAACTGCTGCAGAATCGCATCGAATGCTTGTCGAAGCTTACGGTGAACATGCTCTTGGTAAAACACAGTGTTTCGAGTGGTTCAAAAAATTCAAAAGTGGTGATTTTGATGTGAGAAACGAAGAATGTGGGAGGCCACGGAAAAAGTTTGAAGACAGCGAATTGCAAGCATTGTTGGATGCTAAAACCTGGCGAAACTGTTAATACTGAATGCTACCGACAATAAATGATCGATTTGAATCAAGCTTTGCGTGAGAAACGACCAGAATATCAAAAACGGCAGCACAAAGTCATTTTGCTGCATGATAATGCTCCATCACACACAGCAAAACGGGTCAGGGAAACGATTGAGGCGGTCAGTTGGGAAATACTAGCGCATGCGGCTTATTCTCCAGACTTGGCTCCGTCCAATTATCATCTATTCGCATCAATGGGACACGCTCTCGCTAAACAACGCTTCAATTCGTATGAAAATGTACGAAAATGGCTCGACAACTGGTTTGCTTCAAAAGAAGAACTGTTTTTTTTTTGGCGTGGCATTCATAAACTGCCGGAGAGGTGGAAAAAATGTATAAACAGCAATGAAGATTATTTTGAATAAAATATTTTTTATCATTTTCAAACAACAGACGTGTAATTTTTACAAGAAAATTCCGGTTTCATACTTCTACACCTGGTATATATATATATATATATATATATATATATATATAAGGTGTAGTAAAAAGAAATCCATTATTTTTGCATGAAATTGAAGGCTTTATTTAGCATAGTTTGAATGATCCGATTTAGGTCTAATATGCACCGTTTTGATCGATAACTTGTTGCCACTTTGAAGGTAATTTCATTATGCCTTTCTCATAGAAATCCTCGTCCCTATTGGCAAAAAACTGGGACAGTCGATTTTCACAAGCTTCTCTTGAGGCGAATTTTTCACCAGCAAAATCATTCGCCATAGACAGGAACAGATGGTAATCACTTGGTGCCAGATTCGGACTATAAGGTGAATGCATAAGAACCTCCCAACCAAGCTCCCGGAGCTTCTGGCGAGTCACTATCGATGTGTGTGGCCTGGCGTTGTCCTGAAGGAACACAATTCCTCTCCTATTGGCCAAAGCTGGCCGCTTCTGGGCGACTGCTTCCTTCAGACGGTCCAATTGTTGACAGAACAGGTCCGAATTAAGAGTTTGGCCGTAGGGGAGCAGCTCATAGTAGATGATTCCCTGCCAATCCCACCAAACACACAGCAAAATCTTCCTGACCGTCAATCCTGGCTTGGCTACGGTTTGCGCCGGCTCACCGCGATTCGACCACGACCGTTTACGCTTGACGTTGTCGTAAGTGACCCACTTTTTACCACCAGTCACCATCCGCTTCAGAAATGGGTCGATTTTGTTGCGATTCGCAGATGGAAATTCGGTCCATGAGGTTTTTTTTCGTTACATCGTGTGGCACCCATACATCGAACTTCTTTTTGTATCCAACCTTATTCAAGTGGTTCCAAACGGTTTTTTGTGCAATGTTTAGCTCCTGGGAAATCGAAACAGTGCTTACATGACGGTCGGTCTCGACGATTTCCATTATTTTATTGACATTTTCGACAATTGTCCTTCCAGAACGTGGTACATCTTTGACATAAAAATTACCGGAATGGAATCGACGAAACCGAAATTGCACATGATTGGCTGTTACAGTATCAGGACCATAAACACTATTCACATTTTCAGCCGCCTGGCTTGCGTTTTCGCCTTTATCGAAGAAAAACTGTAAAATATGGCGTATTTTCACTTTGCTGGTGGTCATCTTTGACGCGCGCTCAAACAATATTGAGTCAAGCAATCACAAAACTGTCTGAGATGTTTATTTTAGTACGAAATCTTATCTTTCTAAAGCCGTCTAGCGTAATCTGATCGCACTTATACCACGCGAGATACAGATTACTAAAGCCATCTATTGCAAAAATAATGGATTTCTTTTTACTATACCTAATATATCTATAATAACTGATGCTTGTATTCGTAATGAGAATATTGTATTCGTAAATAGAATTAAAAATTTAAAAAAATTTGAAAATCGTAAAAACTTAGATCTGTATTGGATTTTGTAGAAATCTAGAGTATACATTTGAAAATTTTGTGATTACGTGGATGACCATTAAAGCTCCAATCGAAATAGTGATACCGAGCTTGTTCCCAACTAGCATCCTTCTATCCCCAATGATAATTGCTCCATATGCTCTATAATTTATTGCATTGTTGATCAAGTTGAATAATGGAATAATGGAATGAAAACATTGGAGATGTCATCAGATACAACCAGACTTCTTATATTTACAGTGTTTCGAGGCTCGTACATTTTTTTATTTCACAACATGCATACGATGACCCATATAGACAGACGTTCTTTTTGTTTATTTTCGTTCTTTCCACCCAGTAGAAACGTAACGGCACCGATCGCTTAAGTCCTTGTTAAATTTTCATGCGCAACGGACCGTTTCGTCCTTCCACCTCCAGCTCAAACTATCCTCGAGACTTTTTTTACCATACGCGAGAAAGTATAAGCAGGAAATGGTTCTAAAAACGTGATAAAAAAAATACCAAGAATAATATAAAACAAGATTTTATTGTGTTCAAATTGGAATTCTGGATCATTCAGATTATATTAATTGTTATCTTAATGGTGATTGATAATTAATACACATTTTCTTTTTCAAACGACACTTTTATTTGTTATCTTCATGTCGTTTAATTTTTAGCCTAAGTTCTTTTCTATTAATTGTTCTCTCAATGTTGTTTTACTAATAAACATTAAGATAACAACTAATAGACAAGAACTTAGGCTAAACATTATTATTGTTTTGCCAATTACTGACAATCATTATCGATAGAGATTTTCCTCTTTAAACGAGACTTTGATTGTTAACTGCGTGTTGTCGTATTTTTGGCCTGACATGTTGTATTCGTTGATAAAAAAGGTATGCCTCATGTTATCGTTTTATACGCATTGTTTACAATACAGCGTTCATTTAAGATATTCCTTTAGCAGAGGGCCGCATTTTGTGGGCGCAGAAGCAGAGCCCTTTCGACTAATTAGTAAATTACAGTAGCGCTTGATAACAATAAGTTAGGATCAATTATTATACTCAATGATAAGAGGGAATAAAAAATTCCTCATAACTTTTGTAGATTTAGAAATTTTCATATTTTCTCTGGAAAGTCACGATTACGAAAATTCTTCTGGTAGTGACATTTTTCTCACTTTTATTAATAATATTTTCTTTAAACATTCGGTGATCCCCTGTTTTTATTGTCGTTACGGAATCTTTCGAATTCTTTACATCCGTAGAGTAGTTTATATCAGACATACAGAGTTATTTAGTATGTGAATTATTAGATATAAATGTGGCCAGCATGCCATCTCAACACAGTACCGTATAAATTAGACGATTTTTATAGGCTTAATTTTTTGTTAAAAGTTCCGTTACTTGGCTTGAAATTTTATCAGTATACTGGCATGTATACTTACTTCATTGTAGACGAAAATCAGTGAATTGTTAAATGTTCGGGTTCGTGAAAAGAATAAATTAATCTCATCCCAGCTGCACACGGTAATATGAGATGAGAAAAATTGAGACGAAAACGACGCACAATATACAATGGGGTACCCAAAAAAAAACCGAACTGATGTTGTGGTGAGCGGCGTTTTTGTAGTACCGCGTTCTGCTGCTAGGAGCGTATAAAACTACCATATCCGAGTCAGTGAGCCAAGTGTCGTCGCTAAAGTAGGTTCCGTTCGGCTTGTGTGAATTTTTTAGTGACAGTTGTTTTGTATGCTCGTCGTTTTTGCAATGGCTGATTCTCGTGAAAGCGCACGCCCTGCTCATACATCCCTGTCTGTGCGCCAATTTTTTACCAAAAATGCCATGATCCCCGTGCCCCATTCCCCCTATTCACTCGACCTTGCCCCCAGCGACTTTTATTTCCCCGAATGAAAAGTGACATGAAAGGAAAACGTTTTATCGACGTTGCTGAAGTGAAGAAAAAAACCACGGAGGCGCTGTCGGAAATCACAGAAGACGAATAAAAAAAATGTTTTAAACAATGTAATAAAAGATTAGACAAGTGTTTTAGTGCCAGCGTAGAGTACCTTGAAGGGGATTGAAGGTTTTTAGCATTGAAAATGCTTTTAAAGATGTATAATATAATATATAGGGGGTCTGATTTAGCGAGATGTCACACGAAACTCACGCTACCCCCACTCCACTGCCGCTGTATTGCAGCAGGGTGGGGGGACCTGCGACATGCTCAATGCCTGTGATTTGTTGAAAAATGCTGCATTACATGGAGAGTCATTTGTGGTTACAAGTTGTAAGTTTCAATTTTGGTGTGTATATTACAATGTTGGTGGGTTTGAGTTGGGGTTTGTTTTTGAGTTTGTTTGTGTTTAAGTTTGGGTTGGTTTGTTTGTTTGGAATTGTTTGTTTGTTTGAGTTTGTTGTTTGTGATTGATTGTTTGGGTTTAAGTTTGGGTTGGTTTGTGTGGGTTTAAATTTGGGTTCGTTTGGGTTTGTTGAGTTTGTTTGGGGTTGTTTGTTTCGATTTAAATTTGGGTTTAAGTTGGGGTTTGCGTTTGGGTTTGTGTTTGAGTTTGTTTTGGTTCAAGTTCAGGGTTAAGTTTGGGTTCAAGTTTGTCTTTGTTTGGGTTGAGGTTTGTTTGGGTTTAACTTTGTTTGTTTGGGTTTTAGTTTGTTTGTTTGGGTTTTAGTTTGCTTGTTTGGGTTTAAGTTTGTTTGTTTGGTTTTTGTTTGTGTGCTCGTTTGGGTTTGATGGATGGATGCATGGATATTGAGAGAGTGAGAATGTGAGAATGTGTGTGAGAGACCGCGAGAGTGAGAATGTGAGAAAAGAGTGAGAGAGTGAGAAAGTTGGAGAGTTAGAGAGTTAGAGAGTTAGAGAGTGAGAGGGAGAGAGAAGCGCAACTCATATTATATGTATATTTGCATGTACCTTTTTTATCACCCGAAAAGTCTGATTACATTTTCAATGCCATGAAATAGTTGCACTTTGTGTATCTGTAGATTTTTGTTTAGGAATTAAATAAATTAATTTAAAAAAAATAAGTTCGCTTTTGTTTGGGCACCCCCTCGTATGTGACTAGACACTAGCAATTGTTTAAACTCGATAGCAACCGAGAGCTTGATCGTAACTCCGTTCGAGTATCGTTTTATTTGATTTTATGACTTCTCGTATTCCCTCCGCACCCAATCAGGATATGAACTGAATATACGAAGCATACATTTTCGGCTCCGCGTCGATTTGGCATATTCTCCGTAACTTTATTATAGTGACGAGACGTCTCGACGATCTGGTACGAATTAAGATTCTATTTCTGACCTACGTCTTATAATTGGTGAAATAATTAAATAAATATTTATATAAATAACTAGGACGATGACATCAGATGGAACGACGAACCGCCATGCTAAAATGATTTTATCAGACGAATGTTCGTGATCGAGATTGAGTTTATTTTTCAGAAATATGCTATAAGAAACATGTACTAGTAATTCGTGGTTCTATATATACGCGCACTTAGTTTTATTCCACTAGCATGTACATGGAGAAACGACCTGTCGACTTTTTGTTTTCCTTTCTACACAGCTCTTGCAACCCCTTCTTCGAGATCTCGTGTTTCTGACGTGCTTCCTGCAGCCCTGAAGATACGATCGACTGAATAGCCCCGTGGGAGGTTCCCGCGGTAATATGATTTCGGGAATAGAAGACGATGCACGCTCTCGGTGGGCTAAATAGAAATGAAATGATCTAGGAACGATGAGGTAATTAAGATTTTTAAAGATTTTTAAATATTATGCGTCTAAGAATAAATATTTAACTGGCAAATATTTCCAGATTATGGTACAAGTGATAAAATAATAAAACAAGGGAAAATAACGCTATTTTCGTAAAAAGGGTAAGGTTTTATTATTAAACGGTTTCTCGCGTATTTAAAATTAAAAAAAAATGTAG
This sequence comes from Ophion ventricosus, assembly GCA_963932345.1. Lineage (NCBI taxonomy): Eukaryota > Metazoa > Arthropoda > Insecta > Hymenoptera > Ichneumonidae > Ophion > Ophion ventricosus. The sequence goes on along the minus strand of OZ010715.1, from coordinate 13,520,050 downwards.
GTCGATAGACAGTCTGGAAAAGAAATCCATAAATACTTTTGGATCAATGTACTTGATGAGGCCGATTCGAGCAGAATCAAGTAAAACAGATATTGTATGCATTATATATTTCATCTCATAGATATTGGAATATATTTGGAAAAACGAATTCATTATAGTGGAGTAAATTAAAAAAACAAAGACTTTTTAACAATGTCATATACAAGAAACATCGCGTCAAAATGACTTCGCTAAATTCTTTTTCCAACACGAACATTTTTCGTTCTTATTCAGTAGTTTCGTCAGACTCGTCTTCACTTATTTGAAAAAAAGACAAAAGCTACCGCCAAGTACTAAAAAAACCGTACATTACTCTTTTCTTGAAAAGTCTCAACAATACTTAAAAAAAATGATTTTGTATAAAAGTGAAATTGCATGGACCCAGTACCTTGAGGAGAGAAAATCTTAGGGATACATTTTTTTTTCCAATAGCTGCCGCACATGGTTCATTAAAATAATCGAGGGAAAAGGACAAAAAAATTACGAGAATTTCATTCGCAAGCTACACATCTGCGCAACTGATGATCGAGCTAGAATTATGCATACGACTGGAGTATATGGAGTTCCTACGCAAAGAGAAATTGTATTAATTAAAAAAGTATGGTTCTTTTATCTCGTTTAGTCCACGAACTTTAATTGAAATAATTTTGTTGGACCTTCTAAAAGTAATAGATGTCAAGCTGCTACTCATGTCAGTCTATACAGAGACCGCACCTTTTAATCTTCATTTCGCTCATGCGTCTCACTTGTTATCAAAGAGAAAATAAAGTATATCTGTATTAAATCGCGTTCCAATGAATTAAGTTTAAATCCAACAAATTGGCAAGTTGTGGCCCTTTCATTATTATCCATCCACAAGTGGTTCGACGAGAAGTTTTGTTCTCGTGAGGGAGGCAAAGAAATCGCGTGTCGCGTGTCTTCCGGCTCTTTAGGACGTGCTATCTTTGAAACTGTAGAAAAGTCAGGGAAGTCGATGAACAGAAAAAGCTCATGAGCGTAACATGTCGTTAGACGATTCAGCTCTTAAATGGTTTTAATTTGTACCTAGGAAGTGAGCATCTAAACGCCGAATCGAAAATCCAATTACGTCGTTTCGAGAAATGGTGGCGCAATATTTTTTTTTCTCTTCGGTCTCGCATCCCTCCTCGTTGCATGTACCAAAGTATTTGCAATTTGGCATTGCGGTAGGTAAAAATATATCAAGTTAGTCTCTCAACGGAAGAGTTATGGCAGAAACGATGCCAAGTATACAGATATATATATATATATATGTACGTATATTTGGGTTTGGGTAGTAATCACGAATCTAAATAATGAAATAACATGGCCTCTCATTTCTCTAAACCATAGGATTAGTCCAGAATAAAAACAATCGAATAGTTTCTACTTTCTTCCCACTATTCTGTTCCCTTTCTATATTCGTCTTCCGGCGTGTATATAGGCTCACTATGAAACCGTGGCGATATATTTTTCCAGGGTAATTGGGCAGCAGATGGCACGAATTAAAGGTGAATATAAGACCTATCCTCAGGAATGCACAGCTGCACGGGTTTTTAATTAAATATCAAACACTCTGGGGAAAAGGCTTGAACATGTCTCATGCACTTAGTGTTATATTTAGGTAAATTATGATGACGATGAGCAATTAATGACAGCTATAATGAAAGCACGATTCCTCTTTCGATAGAATTCATTAAAATGTCTAGTCGGTGCGAAAGTACTGTAATGTTTGCCTTCATGTAAAATTCCAAGCGGCTTCACCGTTCCTAACTTGAGATATTTGATATTGAAGTTAGCAACTTTTCACATGCCGCTTGTGGTAATCACATAAAATGCTGACGATAGCCAAGTTATTTTATTGTTATGAATGAGGGCGTCGATAATTTTCCACAAAAAAAAAATAGACAGTAGAATACAATCCTGACGAGGTAAAGAAAATCTTGACTATTTTGTTTCCGAAATATAATCACGAAAAAAAATTGGAATTATAATAAAGGTTGGGCGCATAAAGTCCTGTGACCGTGACTCAGAAGAATACTTTATAGTTTACGAGTGTGTCCCCATAGATGAATTTTTCATGTGTAGTAGCGACTCAATCAAAAGTTCAACGCTTAACGTTCAACCGACCCTATACTTTTTACCATCTGTTACGAAGCAATTTTTTTTAAACTCGATTGTAGCACGAGAACTACATTGAGGCGGGGACGAGGATTCATCATATGTGCAATGGAAGAGGTTTGCTTTTTAAATTTCCACAAGATTTGGGATGGACCCGCTTGGCCGCTTTGTCTTGCCTTCCTCCTTCTCTTTCTCTCTCTCTCTCTCTCTCTCTCTCTCTCTCTCTCTCTCTCTCTCTCTCTCTCTCTCTCTCTCTCTCTCTCTCTCTCGCTCTCTCTCTCTCTTATACGAATTTTCAGACTTTCACGAATGTCAGGATGAGATATATGGACGAGAGCAGGTACGAAGAAAAGCATTCGAGAATGCAGGAGGGGCAAAGTGGCCACTATTGGTACAAAGTGATTTTAAGTGATATGAACTATGTTCATATAGTTTGGACTTATATACAGGTATCCAGGGTATCTTAGCCTCTTTTCCCAAGGGTAGCAAAAATTCACCGGCTCTCTGAGATATGGCTGTAAATATTAAAATCCGGCTAGTGAAGGTGGTTGCAAAAAGATGGTACGTATAAAATCCGGAAAAGTTTAGCCAGAATATATGTACCTAAATATAGAGTGTCCGATTTCAAACGGAATGGTGAAATATCTTATGAACGGTCACCCGGTGCGAATAATTTTTGCAACAGGCGATGTACGGTTTCCCAGGAAATATACGGTGATCATATTGCTCTCGCAGTAAGTCAAACTCAAATGATCGCCACCATTACGTTTTTTTCAAAGATAATATTTTTCACAGTTATCAATAATTACTTACATGCTATCTTTCAGAACTTTTTACAATTATTCTCTCACCGGATTCAATGGTCGACGTGTCAGATGCGTATTTCGGGTATGGCTCGGAGCAACATATCATTAATTTGCGATCAGCTCAAGCGAAAGATTATTTCTTAATCTGTTTCGAATATAGTATTTTGTGATAGGTAAATTTGCAGTTTTTTTTTCAACTCACAGGAGATGTCGTCCCTTCTTGCAGCAATTCGACATCGACCGTTAATATTTCAAGACATGTGGGCCAGCCATTTTTTTACAACAGTTTCGAAAACTATTCATACATTTCTGTCCCGGCGGGATCGTGTGACATTTCGGCTAGAAAAAAGGTGCATTTGAATTTTTCTTTATGGATACCTTTTTTTATGAATGGTATGAAAATTCTATCAACATATAGTTCTACATATCTTCAATTACCTTTACAAATGTATTCACAAGATTTTGTAACAAAATAGCGGTGCTAAGGCTGGACGAAACGAATCACCTTTATCTGACAGACCTGCGGCCGGCTACATTACACCACCCATTCTTACCGATTGACTTCAAATTTTTTTCGAAACCTTATAACAACATTCAACGTCAAAGTACAAAAGGGATTTTTGATGTGTTAAAAATTTTTCGTTTTTTTTTACCGAAAACATTTTCTTTTTCTTACATGTATCATCAGAAAAATGTATATTTTTGGTTTTCCTACGTACTTCGAAAGGAAATCTTATCTAGAATTCAAATTTTTTAAAATTTTCGTTGACAGTAAAAAATTGGAGAACAACTTTTGCTGACTGAAGGGCACTATGGGACAAAGGTGACTCGCTTCATTCAGCTTCAGTGTCGAAATTTTGTAACAAAATTTTGTGAAAAAAAATATGAAGATACTTGTAGATATACAGAACAAAGGCCACTAAATGGGATTTCCATTTGGTAAGCTGGGTATATCCATAAAAATTGGTCGAAATTCACCGTCTTTATGGGCTCTAGACTGTTAGTCTCTTTTACGGAGGGAAACACATTTAACGGCATAAAAAATCGATTTTTTTATGCGTACAATGCTACTTAAACATTCAAGAATATGGTGGTAAAGTAAGTAATTAGCTGGTAAGTCACTGAAATTACTTCTTCTGGAATGACATTCCGTTTTCGTAGTTCGAAACATTAAACACGTTTTTGTCAAAAAAAATTTTATGTTTCTGGGAAATATAACTTTTAAACCAGTTGACCGATCGTGCTAAAACTGTACACACAACTCAATAACAATATTATCTTGAACTTACTTGTTTATGAAAATCACTCTTAAAAAGTACTCTTTCATTGCAAAAACGAACGAAAATGTTGTGTGCAATTTCATTTTTTTTTCTGAAGTGCCCTTTTTTCCATTTTCAATTTTTAAAATGTTTCTTAGGTACAAGTTCAGCATGTGGATGTTAAAATACTAAAAATTCTTGGCTTATATTTTTCAGAGCAATATTGAAGTCGTTGGATTTCTCACAAATGGACAAGTGCTGTCAAAACCTTCCTGGAAGACCACAGCATGACGTCGCCATTTAGCAAAATTTTTTTATAAAAAAAATTATTTAAACAGTTTTATTATGTAATAAATTGTACCTAAGGTTTCATAAATGTAGAACCTTTTGGTCCTATCCAAAAAAAATTATTAAAATTGGCCATTTTTTCTTCGTCTACATGTATCTCTCTTAATAATTTCTCGAAACATCTCGGCGGGAATACGTTCAATATAGCATACATATATATATATATATATTTTTTTTTTATTTTATAAAAACAAATTTTTTTTATAAAAACAATTATTTAAACAGTTTTATTATGTAATAAATTGTACCTAAGGTTTCATAAATGTAGAACTTTTTGGTCCTATCCAAACAAAATTATCAAAATTGGCCATTTTTTCTTCGTCTACATGTATCTCTCTTAATAATTTCTCGAAACATCTCGGCGGGAATACGTTCAATATAGCATACATATATATATATATATATATATATATTGGGTCTATGCATAATTCCGTAGCGAAATTCCGACCGATGGCGTTCCCAGTTTTTTCTCCACTAGCACATTCGTCAACCATATGAAGTGTCGTATGAAGTGAAAAATGAAACTTGTGCCGACATTTTCAAAAAGTATCCATCAAGATTTGTGACGTATAGGAAGTTGAATTATATTTTCAACATGGAAAAAAAACGTGTATTATTCATGCATGCCGATTTTTTATTTCCGAAAAGGCAAAACAGCGTCGTAAACTCACAAATAGATATGCGCCGTGTACGGACAGAATCCCGAGCAGAAATCTAATCAGGCTGCCTGAGGATCCATCAGGGCCGGATCAGGGATCAATAAGGCGCCCTGATCAGGCACGCATGATTTGCGCCGGACAGGGGCCTGAGCAGGGATCAATGAGGCGCCCTGATCAGGCAGGCCTGATTTGTGCCAGACAGGGGCCTGAGCAGGGATCAATAAGGCGCCCTGATCAGGCACGCCTGATTTGCGCCGGATAGAAGCCTTATCAGGTATCAATAAGGCGCCCTGATCAGGCACGCATGATTTGCGCCGGACAGATTGGGCCGGAAAGATTGGGACGGTCATCGCCAAAACCGGAACAAAAACTAAACGATCAAGTCAAGTAAAATAAAAACTTAAACTTAAAAAAAATGTTTTCATATGTTTCATATTTTTAATAACGTTAGTAAACTTGATAACGTGTAACTGCGATAATAATTTAATAAATGTTGATCTATTTTTAAACAAAAAATTAATCAAATGATTGAGCCAGATGACACGCATGTCTCAGGCAGGATGAGGCACCTGATCCGGGCCAGATAAGTTGCTTGATCCGAGCCAGATATAGTGCCTAATCCGAGCCTGGTAAGGTGCCTGATCCGGGCCTGATAAAGCGCCTGATCAGAGCCTGATAAGGTGCCTGATCCGGACCTGAATTTGCAAAAGCGTTACATCCCTGATCAGGGCCGGACTAAATTTGCCTGATCCGGCCCGGATTTGCTATTGTGGCAGCCTGATCCGGTCCGGATTTCACCCTGAACAAATTTCTGCTCGGGATGCCGTAAGCGGAAGTGTGTGTCGGAAGGGATTTGCGAAATTTCGTTGTGGAGATTTTGATCTTTAAGATGCTCCTCGCTCCGGTCGGCCAGTCACTACTGATGCCCATAGAATAAAGGCTTTAATCAACTCCGACCGCCATCTGACGACTAAAGAGATCGGATATAACTTCAATATTGACCAATCAACTGTTTCGAGACATTTACGGAAGCTCGGGATGGTAAACAAGCTTGATGTTTTATTGCCGCTCAAACTTTGTGAGTGGAATTAATTTAATGGACCGAATTTCAGCTTGCGATTCGCTGCTCACACGTCAACAAAAAGAACCATTTTTAAAGCGAATGATTGATGGTGATGAAAAGTGGATTGTTTACAACAATGTCAGTCGAAAAAGTTAATCGTCCAAGCTCGGGGCGGCTGCTTAGACGGTCGCAAAGACTGGATTACACTCGAAGAAGGTCATGGTATCTGGTGGGATTGGAAAGGAATAGTCTATTATGAGATGCTGCCACCCAACAAAACTATTGATTCGACCATGTACCGCTCACCGCTGGCCAAATTAAAGCGAGCAATCGATCAGAAGCGGCCTGAATTGGCATACAGAAGTGCTCCGCAGGGACAACGATAGACCATACGTTTCTCTGATGACCCGGCAAACGTTATTGTGGCTTGGGTGGGATGTTTTGGTGCACCCACAGTATAATCCGGACCTTGCTTCTTCAGTCTATCACTTGTTCCGGGCGCTACAGAACAGTTTGGATAATAAAACCTTCAGTTCCCTGGACGTTCACAAAAACCACTTGGATGACTTCTTTGTCTGACTTCTATGAAAGAGGAATAATAAAGATCGTGGAGAGATGGTAAGAAGTCATTCAACAGAATCGTACATATATAGTTGATTAAAATCGCTTTAAAATATTTTGCGTTTGAAATTTACTCGATTTTCGCTACGGAATTATGCATATACTCAATATATGTATAAAGGGTGTGTCAAAATGGCCTGACATTTTTTATTGCGCGCCATTTTTTTTGTGGCGAACATAGAGTATTAATCTTTGACAACTGGCATCGGGAAGTAATGGAGAATTACTTCTCGATGCCAGTTCATGGTCGTGTTATCTCGTGCCGTGGCGATGTGAATTGGCCACCAAGATCGTGCGATTTGACGCCATTGGACTGTTTTCTTTGAGGTTTTCATAAAGAAAAAGTGTACGCCAATGATCCACAGACCATTCTGGAGCTTCAAGGAAGGAATTGGACGCAACATTAATGAAGTTAGTCTGCAATTAAGCCAATATGTTATTGCAAATTTCGTCAAAAGAGTACACGTTTGCAAAACACGGACGAGGCGGCGATTTATCGGATATTGTGTTCCACACATAACCTCCATGTTCGTACCTTATATTAAAATAAAAATATTCGTACTTTTCAAATAAATAATACGGATTATTAATAAATAAAAATGTCAGGTCATTTTGAGACACCCTTATATACAGGGTGGACCATTTAACGTGACCACCCCTAATATGGCCGTTGCCTTTAGAGTGACGAAAAAAATGTCAGGAGCTAATTTGATTGATTTCGAAGGGCTGATACAGTGGTGAAAAATTCATTTTTGTCAAAGTCATAGTTTTTGCGTTCTCAAGGTCATCAATGATTTTTCAAATGGGAACATGTTTTTTTTAAATTAAGACGTTGTAGCTGATATTCAGACGAATCCAACGACCTATGATATTATGACCGTGAAATGGTTCTTTCACCAAAATACACGTGTAAAAACGGGAAATCGTGATGGTATTGACAATAAGAATATCCGAATAATAAAATTGAATTTTTTGTGCAGAAAATTTATTGTAACAAACGTTCGAAGTGATGGACTTTAACCTCGACACATTTTTGAAGACGCCGGATGAATGATTCTCTTCACCTTCAAATAGTTTCTGGTGTGATAGCGGCACAGGTCCACTTTCTCTGCTTCACTGTACAATACCATTTTCGAAACGGTTATTACACGTTACTTTGGATGGCTACACTTGTCTACTGATTCTAATATTGGTAGATGGTAAACATTCTTCACTCTACTACAGTTTTACTACGTTACAACGCCAGTATTTACAAACATCAGAAACATCTCCGATTATTGACATTGTTGTATCCTTTGGATAACCTGCGCCGCTATCACACCAGAAACTATTCCAAGGTCAAGAGAATCATCCATCCGATGTCTTCAAAAATGTGTCGAGGCTAATGCCCACCACTTGGAACATTTGTTACAATAAATGTTCTGCACAAAAAATTCAATTACATTATTCGGATATTCTTATTGTCAATACCATACCGATTTCCCGTTTTTACACGTGTATTTTGGTGAAAAATCATTTCAAGGTCATGATATCATGTGTCGTTGGATTCGTCTGAATATCAGCCACAATGTCTTAATAAAAAAAATACACGTTCTCGTTTGAAAAACCATTGATGACCTTGCGAACGCAAAAACTATGACCTTGACAAAAATGAATCTTTCACCACTGTATCAGCCCTTCGAAATCAATCAAATTACCTTCTGACATTTTTTTCGTCACTCTAAAGGCAATGGAGATATTTGGGGTGGTCACGTTAAATGGTCCACCCTGTTCATGCCGGTACGTGACCATAAAGCACCTGTGTATGGTTATGCAGACTTGATACCGATACGTGCGAACGTACACAACATCCGCTGCTACTCAACCTACAACTTGGAGGTATCACAAGCTGGTAGCACCGTATAGCACTAAATGTGAGTTTCATTACTCGTGTGTGCGGTCGACCGCGAAATGTATGAATCAAATACGAGAGGAATATTGAATTTCCTCGACATCAGACTCTGATCCTACCGATAATATTGTAGTATTGGTTTTACTCTGTTTGAATATCGAAAGAATCTTCTTCGAGTTGAGAGGTTGTGAGCCTCTGCATGCGCCAAGTAAGTACTCCCTTGCTCAGCCGCTTTGATTATACGAGCGATAAGAGGAGGTTGGTTGCGCCACTATTGCGGTAATGCATCAAAGTCCGTGCTTGGCAATATACTTTTTCTGGAACAAGTATATTGCTGAGCGTGTACTATTCCCGAGCAGTATGAGTGAACCTGGGAGAAAAATTGTCGAGACTCTTCGGTATTAAAAAAACGGTTGGATATGCATCTCGTAAACGTAGGGGAAATGTGTTCATTTCCATTCCTCTTTTCACCACTTCCACGCTTCATTTTTGTTTATGCCATCCTAACATTCTATATTGACGCGATGGTGTCATGTAAAGAAACGAAAATTTACGTGCTTCTATTGCGTGTCTGTACTCGGAAGAAAAGTTATTTATTTTTCATAAGTGCATGCATTCTTCAAATTTGTGAGTTTTGTTAGTTAAAGTATTTATAATTTAAGAAAAGGAAGAAACTTTGGCCATATATCGAAAGATTGGTTCATTTTTCTTGTCTTGAAAATACTTGCACGTTCTATTCAAAAATGCATAAAAATAAAATTCGCACGCATCAAATTGCAATCTTGACGTCACTCTGAGATGGCAAAACTTGGTATGCCAATTTTTGTTTTTTACGTCAACGAACTTTTACTTAAATCGTTTCGTTGAACTTGATTGGGGCAATAAATAACAAATTGTAGTTTGGTATTCATTTTATCTGGGTTTGTCCTAGTTTATTTTTGGATTTCAAATCTCGTGATCTTAAATTACTAGAATATTGTACTTGCGGCAAAAATTAAATGTAAAAGCTTCGAGTTCCTCTGATTTCCTTGATTATTTTAATAAGTCTTATACGACAGCTATTGTGAACAAAATAACATACCAAATTTTCGTGACTTCAGAGCATTGAATTTTACTTCTATTGGAAAGATTTTTTCAACCTTCCGTAAGGGGTTTAATCAAAAAGAAATCATCCCATGCAGAAATTTGTTGGGGTGTCTCCAGATCCTACCACATCCCTACAGGGATTTGATAGGAATGCCACACGCATGGAGTCCACATTGGGATCCAATTGGATTCTGCACTGTTGCCCGATGAACGCTGTTTGAGAATTCTTACCACGATCGAGTAGAAAATATATGAAAAGTCACGGGAAAAAAATTCAACGTACAGAATGCGATGGGATCCATCAAGAATCGTATAGGATTCTGTTCAATAATTTGGGAATCCCTTAGGATTCAAATAGGATCCATATATTGGATTCCAATGGGGAATCCCGATTAGAATCTAATGTACGTGCGTGACGCTTTAGTGTAGGGATCCAATGCGATGACCCATTGGAGCCCTATCAGGAAGTAGTAATAAGTATGGGAAATCAATTGGATCCCTACAAAAAATTCTACACGGGATACTGGTTTTTTAGTACGTGGGGTGAGTTTTGGAGTGTTTTCTTTTTAATAATATTTTAGAACATATTCAGAACACGATGACGATATTTCAGCATCGACTGAACCGATCGAGTCGCAACTAGGGACATTGAAACGCTTGGGATAGAATTATATTACCACAGTGTCGTTGAAAAATCAATTTGACGCGTTGTTGTTCAGATTTAAAATTAATATTTTTGTTTACTTGTAATTTTATTATAAAACGAGAAAAATTAAGGTATATAAATGCTTTTGTGAAAATTTAACAAACATATATTGTTGCTGTACCATTAATAACAAATAAAATTTAGTTTTCAGATCGAAATGAGCATAATTTAAAAAACAGGCTTTTAGAGGCAACATTCATTTCCAACCTCAAACTCAATTTAAGGGAAAACTGTTGGTATCTGCTGAACACGTCAGGAACGCAGAAGAGTTGAGGACAAAACATGATCCAAGTTTAATAATTCAAGCTCGTGTCATAAGGCAAACCCGCAGCTATCCATTTGTTGCGTTGGTCTAACTTCCAATTTGCCGTAGGGAATCGATAAAATTTGCATTCACTTTTTCTTTCGGTTGTTTTGCAATTTATTACAGAGCAACTGTCGTGGCCCAATTTTAGTAAATCAATATTTTTAATTTGATTGCACAAATCTCGCACTACGCACAGACAGATTTGACAGACAATAAATAGCCGAATTTATTGCAATTTTTGTCCACTGCGGGCGCTGCGTTCGATTTCATTACCCCCACCCTATACTTTGCCCGGAGTCAGTAGGCATTAAAAATTTTACTTTCGGCATTTTTGCCCGCTTTCGTGCAGCCCTTTAGAGTAAATCCTTTCGCTCTCCAGTGCCTGGAGTCGCGACGTGTTGCTCCATACTCCTTGAACTTATCATGAACCCAAGCGACAACTCTCCCGGATTGCAATTTTCATACAGTAACCACCTTGAATAACAAGTCTAGCCAATACTAACGTCATATGGAAGAAGGCTGCATCTACAGATGATATTGTTTTTCGATAAATAGCAAAACGTAACTTTTTGATATTTCACAGCTCTGGGATGCAAATACCTATTACTTTTTGTACTGGTAGGATGGGCTAACTCTTGTTTTACTGTAAAAAAATAATAATATTCATTTTACAGAAATTGAATAGGTTATGATGAAGAAACGCAGTTGCCGCCATTACAATTTGCATTTTAATAAAATAACACTATACCGATACTATCTAAAAGGCCGCATCTACGTAAAAATCCTGAACTTAATTAGTTTATACCACAATTAAGTTAACTACAGTATTAATTTTTAATAAAACAAAATTAAGAATTGAAACATAGGTTTATTGAGATCACAAATCAAGCATAATTTTTCTTTAATCAATATCGCGGCGTCGCTGGCGCGGTTTTTTGTAGAGTTAAGCGAAATTTCTGGCAAATTCTTCTAGAAACTCTTTTGGTTTTCAAGAAGAATTTTCTGTAGACTGTGGATGTTGTTTTCTTTCTCTGCTTTTGGAAAGCCAACTGGACCATTTTGCGCATCTGGTAATGGTGTACTGTCCTTTCTCATATTGGTGGTTTTCAGGAAGTTTAAATCCTTATATTCCTCATCGTCGTCATACGTTAACTTATATTTAAGTATGAATTCGCCCCGAATAGCCTTCAAGCATACAATTTTTGCCAGATGTGGACGATTTGAGTGCTTGAGCTTTAGAAAAGACGAATAGAAATGAGATGAGAAAAAAACTGACATGAGAAATGCCGGATCTGCAATTATGGTGGTGGCGTTAAAGGGTGAAAAGGCGGCAACTACAAAAACAGAGAAAAAATGCGACATCAACACGTAGATGCCGCCTTTTTGCTCTGTATTCTACAGATGTCGCCTTTTTACTTTTTATCGAGTACGGAATGTTTGCGGAAGTCGCCATTTCCCATCCCGCAATCATAGTGCGAGTGTAATTACCGCTTTGTTTAATATACAGAACGATGGGAAATTTTGTACTGATTCCAACGGTACCAAAACGCGTTTTCATTTTTTTTTTGTAGATGCCGCCTTCTTCCACATGACGGCAGAACAGCGTTTATCCCAATGGCCATCCCAACAATTATATATTAGCAGCACAAACTATGTATACGCGAATTGTCTCTTGTACAGTTAACCATTTTTTTGTCCTACAGTTCTTGTTTCGGAAAGTCAACCACCAGGACCATTATCATTCGCTGGGTGGATATCTAGTATAGTCATCGACAGTTGAATTGTGGCATAATAGTCGTCCGGCAAGCTGTTTTATGTTCGAAAGCTTTCAACAAATAATTTCTGTGGGTTTGTTTTGGTAACAAACCTAAATAAAATATTCCTTGGAGGATTTCAAACAGAATAGAGTTTTGAGCACAATTAGCAATTGTTTTCTGTTACAGTTTTTTTTTCCGAACGACCACCAGTAGAATTATCATCCGCTGGATAAATGTGTAGAATAATTATTGACAGTTGCACTGTGGGTCAATAGTTTTTCCGAAAGCTGTTCTTTTTTGTTCAAAAGCTTCCAACGGGTATATTTTTTTAATATAGGTATTGTCCAGAGCATCCAGAAGTCTCGTGGAAGACCCAGGATGTACCGTGTGGTGGCTACGAAACCGGAAACGCCGGCTATGCGTATGCATACCTATGGATACTTATGTACCTTTGGCCCAACTGAGGTATTAGATCACGAAGAGAGTTGGCTCATTCTCGCCTTGCGCGCTCGTGCCCTTCCGTGTGTGCATAGTTCAGTAAGCCAAAAGCCACGACCGCAGAGGATACAGTAGCGTTTATAGTACTCTCTCTCTCCCTCTCTCTCGCTCTCTCTCTCTCTCTCTCTCTCTCTCTCTATATATATATATATATATATATATATGCATTTTAGGATCGCACGAGGATGGAAGGTGTCGAGGAACAACGCCCGTTGTACACAAACCTACCCTTTCGCACTTCCGCTAACCATCTAACTCGCTTTTAGTTCCACTTTTGCAGTCTCGTGTCTCTGTATTTTCCTCATACAACGTCGGAGTCTCGTACGTCAATTGTACAATGTACTGGTCTCGAAATGTCATCTTCTTCTGCTCTTGCTCTCTCTATCTCTTTGCAGAACTCGTATGCAGGATTCATGGTGTTGGTCGGCATGTACGAATTCTTAAGTTTCTTGGAAACGAGGTTCATAAGCATGGAGAAGATTAGTCGCTCCGACTCCCACAGGCTCATTCACTCCTTTGAGTGATTACTTCCCGGATCGCCGAGCATTTCTGTACGCACAAAGTTCCGAAGAAATTCACTTCGAGAAGTAGTGGAATTTCGAAGGAATATTCGTAGATTGCTAAAGGACACAATCAGGTCTTCTCTAAGAAGATTTAGCGACAAACTTAGCTTTGGGATGTTAAGTTCCGTAGCTCAGGAAAAATATTAGGGTCTCATTGAAAATCAACATCGCAGTCCGAATATGGATTTCTAATTTATCCTCATTTGAGTCTAAATTGAATAGGCCAGTGGAGACCATAGATATGCATTTGAACAACATTAGATTCGTATGTGTGACAAATTATAACCTGATGTCAATTTTATACAAAGATATTTACAGGATGCCCCTTTTTAATTGCACTTGAGTAAATCACAACAATGAAGTCAGATAAGAAAACGTTTCGTGCAAAAGATTTGCGGTTTCGAAGGGAATGATCGATGGTAATGTAGACATTTGTTGTCGATGCGTTGGTGAAATCTCAGGAAAATGTTGATTGTTTTCGAAGTGATCATACGATGTATACTTCCTTTAAAAATAGTGACGAAATTGATTGACCAATGCTGAGCCAATGCTGGGCCAGGCATGAGAATGTAACGCGCGGCTGATGCTTGGCAGCTAAATGTTTGGCTGCCGCTGAAATGAAAAAATAAATAAGTGAACGAATTATGAATAAAAAAAATATTCTGGTAATATTTTTTGTTTCTGTATGCTTTATCAAGAGACGCGGCAGCGTCTCGACGCCAGGTAATAAAAAAAAAACGACTGTCACGACACGACACGCCGCGCACTCTTTATACACCAAGATGGGCTTTAGCAGACGACTTTTTAACTTATAATCGACATTACGCGAAAACGCGGAGACAAATCGAAAATCTAATGACATTTTACCAATGAAATGTTATTTTTTCCTATCGATTTTGTTTGGGTCATTTTTCGATCCGCCTACTCAAACTTGAGATCTCGTAATATTTGACCGAATTTCCGAGCGACTTTTTTACCACAAAAATTCTTCAAAACTTTAGAACTTTCCAGACTCGTCGGTTTTCTTGCAGGGATAAAGTTATTCGGTCGCATCGTAAGCTATACTACATACGTCCTTTTGGGGAAAGCGTTAACATGGGAGGAAACGCTTAGCGTTTCAGCCTGAAGTACACCAACGGTGCACTTTAGGGCAAAGCTACTATAAACAAACAATGGCGCGCTAGAAATGTCAAAAGCCGGGTTCTTCGAATGGATGCCCTCTGTCGGCTTTAAGAGGGAACGGTACCCGCAGCGAGACTTCGACGCAGCCCCGGCTCGAGTCGGTAGGGCAGAACTCGTACGAGCCCCTGCCACCTACCGGGAGATTGCAAATGCCTTCCTGCGTCTCGCAACGCGTGTGTGCGTGTATGTCGGTGTGCATGCGTTACTACGTCGGCCGCACGCGGTTGAAGATTTTTATCTTCCCGCGGGCTGATAAAAATTTTATTTTCGTAGCGCGTACCCACCGCGTGAGCGTATATACATGCACAAACATGCATAATTAAACAATTATGAATTCGTTTATCTCGACCATCATTGTAATCGGTAGATACGGTACTTTCAGTACCTCTCAGAAAATCAATTGCTGATTGCGAGCCGCAAAACCTAACAATAAAAATAATGCAATCATAATTGTTTAAACAATTATGAATGCGTTTATCTCGACCACGATTGTGATCGGTAGATATGGTACTTACTTCCAATACCTCTCAGCAAATAGATTGCTGATTGCGAGCCGCAAAACTTAATAATAAAATAATGCAAACATAATTGTTTAAACAATTATGAATGCGTTTATCTCGACCATGATTGTAATCGGTAGATACGGTACTTTCAGTACCTGTCAGCAAATAAATTGCTGATTACGAGCCGCAAAACCTAACAATAAAAATAATGCAATCATAATTGTTTAAACAATTATCAATGCGTTTATCTCGACCACGATTGTGATCGGTAGATACGGTGCTTTCAGTACCGCTCAGCAAATAGATTGCTGATTGCGAGCAATCGATTTTTTTCTTGTTTTTCGACAAAAACACGAAAAAATCGATTGTTATATAACACACGAAAATTTGTTACATTTTCTCCACACGGAACCTCAGCTGTCACTTTCTCGGCTCATCGAGTTCAAGCCGACACCGATATATGTCGAATGCGTCATGAGCGCCACTCCGGAGCCCCGGAATTCGCGGGAACTAAACTCTACGCAGTTCGTGCGACATATGCTCGAAAGCCTCAACAAATACCAACTAATTATACATTCCCACGGATTTCCTGAAATATGTGATGGAATCAAATGATTCAGGTGCCAAAATGTGTGTTTTGAATATGGCTACGCGGCTTTTCTCCCCTCCAAGTTGTGACATGAGCCAAACTTTTTATTTCACATCATTTCTATCACGGCTTCAGCATGGTAATACAATCGACTTTTTTTTATTGAACAAATTTCATGAGAAGACAGCCGTTCGTCTATTAATTTAACATTGTCTGGTCAAATTTCGTGAAATTCTGAAGAGCCGTTTAGGAAATCCGTGGGTATATACTATCCCGATCTGCCATACCGATGGAGCCGGGGTACCGTTCCGTCTTAAGTAGCGTCGGCGAAATAATCGCCCATCCTAATAAATTTAACGTTTGGATATGCAAATAAAAATATATACCACACTAACTAGAGCGAGAAAATGACGCTGTAACCACATTAAGTTTATAACTATAGAAAATGAAGTATTCCCGTTTCAAAAAGATATGAAATCCCCTTAAAAAACTTTAACAAGTAAAAAAAACGCCAAGTAATAAAAAATGCCCTCGAAAAAATTATCGGTTGTTTCACTATGTCCAAGATTCTAATTAACCTCGAAATATTTGTGATTTTTTTCAAACAGTAGTTTTATTTAGATTTTAATTTTTCAACTCAAACGTACAAAAGAAGTCAAATAACTTTTTATAAAAAAGCCAAGCAAATTTACTAGAAATGTGCCGAAAATTACCAAACTCTAGTAATACCATTTTTCTCAATATATTGTTTTCAAAAACCAATTTACTATTATAATAAACGTACGAATCACGATTATATAAAAGGACAACGTATGCATCACACAAGTACTGTATGTATGCATCACTAGAAAAGCTGGGCAACGACTTGGCGTGCATGGTTAAGAAAAAAAGCTCGGGAAGATTTTCACGATTTTCTTACAGAAACGTCCCTACCGCTTGCAAAAGTAACTTTTGCAACAATTTATCTACATAGATTATTTCAAATAGTAACATCGCATCAGGCATACAGGATTATTAGAAACGAGATGTTCGACTGTACTGAGACAGATTATCGGAAATGGAGCGATAGGTGTCGAGAGTAATATCGATATTCCTTTTCCACCAGCAATTGGTGCGGACCGTAATTCAAACCTTCAGCCTGCCAAAACTATGTCCATTACACCAAAATTTATACGACGCAATAGATTTCATGAGATGTATGGTGGTTTTGCAATAGAGTAGAAAGTGAATACTTCCACACAACTTTTCTAATTATGCAAATAAAGTGAGATTTCAAGAGCCGTGTGGTCTAGGGGTTCATCACTGATTTTTTAATTTATACTTTGCGGAATCAGAAACTTGGTTTGCAGTTACATAATAAATTGCGTCAATTTATGTTTTTCTTAACCTAATCGTCAGGTTGTTGAGAAAACGTCATCCTTCGCCGAGCTTTTTTTCTTAACCATGCACGCCGTCGTTGCCCAGCTTTTCTAGTGATACATACATACAGTACTTGTGTGATGCATACGTTGTCCTTTTATATAATCGTGATTCGTACTTTTATTATAATAGTAAAATGGTTTTTGAAAACAAAATATTGAGAAAAATGGTATTACTAGAGTTTGGTAATTTTCTGTACGTTTCTAGTAAATTTGCTTGGCTTTTTCATAAAAAGTTATTTCACTTCTTTTGTACGTTTGAGTTGAAAAATTAAAATCTAAATAAAACTATTGTTTGAAAAATATCACAGATATTTCAAGGTTAATTAAAATCTTGGAGATAGTGAAACAACCGATAATTTTTTCGAGGGCATTTTTTATTACTTGGCGTTTTTTTTACTTGTTAAAGTTTTTTAGGGGGATTTATATTACCACATATACGATAATTGAATTAAAACGTGTACTGCCTCATTAAGGATTTTTCCTGACCTGGGTTTAGAGCTGAGCGCACTACCTATTTAGCCATCCTAACACTTATGTAGAATATCCTTTTTTTCGCTCCTTACTTTTATAATTTAAAAAAATGTCAATATGTTGGCAAACGTTGAAGTTTGCATCGTTTCAATCCAACAAAAATTAATTCTTTTCGACTGCTGCATTCTTTTTGTCTGTTTAGGCAGTAAAAATAACCTTTACGATATTTTTTATTTACTCAACAAACGTCTTCGACAATTTTTTTCGGCCGAGTTTTCGGCCGAGCCAAGACCAACTGTTGGCGCATATTTTCTGTAATGATATAGCCGAAACTGACTCTATAGTCAAATATGCCCGGGATGCACGGGTTTTTCGAGCCTTCAAATAACAGTTAGGTAGGTTCTGTACCATCGACATGCTGACGCGTGGGCCAGTCTAGAATACCGAAGTTTGGTATTCACTACTGGGCCAAGTCTCAGCCGATTGTCCACAAACGGTTGAGCCAGCGTTGGGTCTGTTCTGTACCATCGACTTGCTGACATTTGGGCCAGTCTGGAATACCGAAGCTTGGTATCCACTACTGGGCCAAGTCTCAGCCGATTGTCTGCAAATAGTTGAGCCAGCGTTGGCTCTGGCGTTGAGCCAGCGTTGGGTCTATTCTGTACCATCGACATGCTGACGTTTGGCCCAGTATAGAATACCGAAGCTTGGTATCCACTACTGGGCCAAGTCTCAGCCGATTGTCCACAAACGGTTGATCCAGCGTTGGGTCTGGCGTTGGGTCCGGCGTTGAGACAGCGTTGGGTCTGTTCTGTACCATCGACATGCTGACTCTTGGGCTAGTCTAGAATATCAAAGCTTGGTATCCAGTACTGCGCCAAGTCTCACCCGATTGTCTACTAAAGGCTGAGCATTGGAATTTCTACATGGGATGCGGGATCGCTGCCAATGAGAAAACTGATGCACTATATTTTCTGGATTGTCGGCAATATTTTGAGCTTCGTTGGTATAATTTTGTTAGTTTTATGTAAAAAAAAAACACTAAACCCAAATTTCTCTGCCATTTTTCTATAAGATTAATTGGAACACTGCTCAAAATGTATGTTTTTCACTGTCGAGTGCCTAACGGTCATAAAATATCCATGAATTCGGTGCATCGGTTAGTAATTCACAATTCATCCTATGGCAACTACAATCTGTAAAGTTTTTCTCAAAAATTGGAAAAACATCGCTCATCAGGCTCTTTCCGCAACAATATCGCATATACACAATAAATTTCATCTTAATTGATTGTAGCGCTTAGTCGAAATTGGGGTAAAAAAATTCGAAGTGGTCGGAGCGTTTGATACAAGGCCTTAAATACATTGAAGGCACTCCAGAAATGCTGAACCTGCATTTGCATTACTCAGGGTGTATCGTGTGGAGATTGTGAGATCGAATTCACGCCCTGTGTGGGCGGGCGCGTTGTCTGACATTGTTGTGGCATATGATACGAAGGAAATCCGGATGTGAACGATCTGTCGTTCGGGATAAGTGAATATACGCATTTGTGTGATCATTATTTTTCGAACGGATCGATCGAGCCATCTAACGGGAAAATCTGATAGCTACATGCCGATGATTTTTCATTGGCTGGTATTACCAAACTCATACGCGCATATACAAATTTCCCTTTCGAGTTATTCATTCGAGTGGCAAGTGTTTCTTTGGTTAAGGCCGTATATACGCGAAAAATTTCAAAATTTTTAATTTTTTAATTATTTTTGATTCCATTAGCCTGAACGGTTAGGAATATTTTAAGCTTTACAGAATTGAAAAATTCCAAAAATTGTTAAAGTTACAGCATTTAGAGCGTATAATAGATACCGCGCGGCCCGCCCGATCGCCAACTTCAAAGCCGTTTTTCCACGATTCACTTTTTTGAACCTTGTGAAAGTTCTAACTCTTGAACGAAGGTTCAGATCGCTTTGACATTTTTACAACATATTCTTAGTATCATCACCTATCGTGTGAACCACAGAAACAAAAATTTCAATGACACAAAAAAATATAAAAAATAAAATACCGACAGACAATAGAGTAAAAAAATTTTAAGTTTCGAATTTTTATTATAATAATTTTTTAAAAATAATATTGTTGGTTCACACTGAAGATACATTCATTATGCAATTATAAATATGTTCATTTTTTTTTCAGACACCCACATCGATGCCGAGAACTTTCACTATCAACCCGCGCGCAAAAAAAATACATTGCTTTATTATGTTATATCTCCGCCATTTGTTAATATTTCTGATTTTTTTTTACATATACTTAACCATGTGCATAAATGATCTGTAAAAAAAATGTTGTCAATATATGCGTCATTTTTTTTTAACCGCGTCTAGAAAAGTACTTTCGAAAATCGGCGAAATCGCGTATATAAGGCCTTAATGTAATGCGAAAATAGCATTGGTACCCTAGTAGTGCCATTTTCATTATACGCGTCGACAAAGTCACACGCATTGGAATGTACTCCATTTTCAAAAGTTGAAAATTCGACAACTTTTTCCGGGTCTTTAAGCTAGGGAGGTGATTTTTTCTTCGCTAGAACCATTGCGAAACCAGTCATTTGTTGAGGAATAAAAAATTATATTGTCTTGATTATAATAATAGTTGTTACTAAAAAAAAAAATTGACGACACACTTATGAGGTATCGCCGACTTTATAACTGTGTTGACGAATTCTTTTTTTACTATCTCCATCGTACGGCCCTCTGAAACCGTAAATATTTTGCAGGATACGTTTTTCGTTACTACTTCATTTTTATGATTGATTTAGGATGTGCAATTGAAATGGAACATCCTATGTATTGGGTCTATGCATTATTTTGTAGCGAAAATGGAGTAAATTTCAAACGCAAAATATTTACCAAAAAAAGCGATTTTAATCAACTAAATATGTACCATTCTATTCAATGCCTTTCTGCTATCTCTCCGCGAGCTTCTTGATCCCTCTTTCATAGAAGTCCTGAGATCTTTGGTCAAAGAAGTCATCCAAGTGGGATCTGAGGGTGTCCGGGGAACTGAGGGTTTTATTACTCAAACTGTTCTGTAGCGCCCGGAACAAGTGATAGTCTAAAGATTGAAGATCCGAACTATACGGTTGGTGTACAAAGACATCCCACCCAAGCAGCAATAACTTTTGAACGGTCGTCAGAAAATCGCGTGGTCTAGCGTTGCCTGGTGAAACACTACGCCTCTGCGGTTCGCCATTTCGGGCTGTTTCGAATCGATTGCTCGCTTTAATTTGGCCAGTTATGAGCAGTACTTAGTCGAATCTATCGTTTTATTGGGTGGCAGCAGCTCATAATAGACAGTTTCTTTCCAATGCCACTAGATACAGAGCATCACCTTTTTCGGGTGTAGACCAGCCTTCGCCATCGTCTGAGCAGCCTCCTTGAAATTCGACCATCATCTTATTCGACTGACATTTTTGTAGACAATCCACTTTTTATCGCCAGTAATCATTCGCTTTAAAAATGGTTCGTTTTAATAGCATTTGAGCAGCAAATCGCAAGCTGAAATTCGGCCCTTCAAATTCTTTTCGCTCAATTCGTGCGGCATCTAAGCGACAAGCTTGTTTACCATCCCAAACTTCCGTAAATATCTCGTAACAGTTGATTGGTCAATGTTGAGGTTATGTCCGATCTCTGTAGTCGTCAAATACCGGTCGGAGTCGATAAAAGCCTTCATTTTATGGATACCAGTAGTGGCTGGCCGCGCGGGGCAAGGAGCATCTTGGGGATCAAAATCTCTACACCGAAATTTCGCAAAACACTTCCGACACTTTTGCTTACGGCATTCTCTCCGTACCCGGCGCATACCTTTTTATGAGTTTCCGACGCTTTTTTGCCTTTTCGGAAATAAAAAAGCGAAATGCATCGAAAATACACGTTTTTTCCTTCCATGTTCAAAATATAATTAAACTTTCTATACGTCACGGATCTCCATAGCCACTTTTTTTAAACGGTGGCACAAGTTTCAGCTTTCACGTAAGATACGACACTTTGTATGGTTGACGCATGTGCGAGTAGAGAAACAACTGTGAACGACATCTATCAGAATTTTGAATATAGAATATTCAATATATCCAATATAGAATTGGATCATTCCGTTCACTAAGCAAAGATGAATATTTTTAGAGATAGTATGTGTATACTGTATAACAGCAATTCCTTTTTACGTTACCTTATTACTGGGATGTTTTAATTTACTCTTATCTTGATTAAATAAATATAGTCAAATCTCTGTTTTTCGATGCAGGCGTGGTACTTTACTTATCGTAAAAGTATACGACGCTCGAGCAGCATGTATAGAACGGCGTGTGAGTGCAAAAGCGTGAAGCATCTCCTATCACGCGAAAAACTATTTTCCATTCGCTTCACTATCGTTGATTTACGACGTATCTTGAAGCTACACTAGTTATATATAACTCGACGTCGGGATATGGCCCTTCGCTTTCTCCTAGCTACGTCGGAACACACCGAGAGAACGTGAAAATCGTGCGAACCAGGCGAAAGAGGGGTTAACCTCGAAATTATCGTAGTCAATAGTTCCTCTCTCTTATTCCAAAGCTCTATGTCTAGGGCAACTGGACTAGGGGCTCTTCGATTTATGGGATCCATAAATTCATACTATTCGAGCCAAGCGTTTATAACGCTTTTCGCGTACGTCTATATTTTCCTTAATATCGATATATTTTCCTTGCTACAGTTGGCCCCTCGTTTCTTTTTATTTATTTTTTAATTGTGCGAATCTGTTATGTCCAGGTACACGTTCACGCTTTTTTTCTTAGAATTGCCGAGAACTCATTGTAATTCTTCTTGCGTCTTTTCTCGCGGCTTACTCTTAGTCATTGTATGATCGTAATTACGTATTTGAAGACAGATATTCCACTGTCTCGTGTAATGCCCACAATGTGTACATTATTTTCTAGATTATTTCTCGATTAATTTACGATTTTTTATATTCATTTCTTGTAGATTATTTTTCGATTAATTTCTTCTAGATCATTTCGAGATTAATTTACGATCATCTAGATTCGATTCTTCTAGATTGCTACTGGATTAAATGACGATTTTCTAGATCCATTACTGGATTATTTCCACATTAATCTCTTCTAGATCATTACTAGATTTATTTTCGATTCCCTCGTAATTTTCAATCTACGTTTCACACTTCAACATTTATAGCAAAAAGGGGCAATCAACATTGTCATAACTGCATTATAAACATGGCGTACCGGCAAGTTATGGTTTCATTGTGAGCTGCAGCTTAAACACATTGAACCATTGTTAACCCAGGGTATTATTCTATACACCACCTAGATCTTTCATTCAACATGCGTACGATTTATTTTAATTAAATGATTTTTTTTCTGAATCTTTCTATTGCATATTATGGGTATACGATAGGGATATAATTGATTCATTTGAATTGTATACGAAATAAAATTCAAGGAGAATCGGAATATTGCATACTGGAGCAGATGCAAACTCGGAAGATATTTCGTCGGGATAAAAGTCGTTCATCGCTAACGGACTTGTACGTTACTAGAAGAAGAGAGAGAGAGAGAGAGAGAGAGAGAGAGAGAGAGAGAGAGAGAGAGAGAGAGAGGGGAGGGGGGAGAAGAGGTAGCAGTGGCGCCGCTGGCATTGCTCAATTAAGATACAAGTTAACGATGAAAACCGTGATGGGATGTGGGTTGAACACCATTGACCCTTATTCATGCTCCGCTACATCAAGTTCCGCCTCGGGAGTCAACATGCATAATTTATCCAGGATTTTTCAAATTCTAATTCTTGCTTCTGTCTATTGTGTTTCCCTGGCTCATCGCTGTAGCATCAGTGATCGTTCGTTACCTCTTTGTCTCATCGGCATTCTGTTAGACTTCCTTGCGAGATCGGAGCTTCGTGACAGCTCAAGATTTGTGGAGGCATGGAACTGTACAATGTTCGCCAGTCTACAGAATCACCTCACCACTGGCAAATGGTCCAACGGGACAGTGACATAGAACATAAGACCGCCCCCATACGAAGTAAGACCGAGAATTATGGATGATATGTCCATTTGAACTTGTTCATAAGAGAGGGAGAAAAGATGGATGGATATTGTAGTGCAGTTTCGTTGGAACATATTCAGTCCACTCGCCAATATTCTCATTCTATAGTGCCTTCACTATAAATACACTCGGGAGAACACTAAAACCGCTAAAATGTGAGAGACGCACACATACAAGCAAACAGAGAGGTTTTCCAGAATGTACATTTATTAATGCCAACAGAGGCATGAGACCTACTAGTCCTGATGTTTCATAAAAGTTCAAATTATTTTTTTCCACGAGAGCCACCAGACTTCGTGTCTCCATTTCTCGCTTTCAATTCTTGTAATTCTACCATCGCATTGCTATCATTCACATCTCCGTTCTTCAGCTATCGTTAACAAAATGCGGGACCCTCACCGGCGGAGTTATATCATTCTTAAATCTCCATCTTCATTGTAATCCTTGGATCAGGATTAGTTCGCAGGATAGACTCGCTCGTTAGCAAAACCTATAAACTTATTTACTTGAATGATAACATAGATAATACTCGTCCGAAAAGTACTGTAAAAATAAAAAATTATCGCATTTTTGGAATATTGCTTCTACGAATAAAAATTAAGTCTTTTGCCATTCAGCCAAAGGCTTTATTAATGTCAACAGAGGTACGAGAACGACTACCCGTGAAAAATCATCCGAATGGCTCAAGCGTGGCGCAGTCCTGTACCAACCCTATCTGACGGTTCTCCGACCGTTGGCGGTACAACTCGGCCAACCGTTGAACCAACGTTGGAGTGATAACCACGGTCCCACGGATGGCTGAGGCTGGGAAATAGTATCGGGTCAGTGTTGGTCGTGATACCCGCCCGACGTTTGGCCAATTTTCGGTTTGACAATTGAACCAGTACTGGTACATAGTCGGCAACGTTACTATTGCACGTTTTCCAACAATATTCGGCCATTTGTCAACCAGCACTGGTTCAGTGCTGGTGCTAATACTGGCCCAACCCCTCGCTGAAATGAAACCCAATGGTTTTGCATAAATCAAGTATGTATATTAATGCTTTTATTTATATATGTAACACAAATTTATACATATATTATATTAACTTTTTTAAGATGAGTATCACAATACCTTACAGCATAGAATAATAATAATAAAATCACGTTTTAGATTATAATAAAGATTGATTTGTACTGCGCGATATTATCATATAATATCACGTTCGGTTGGGTCGACATTGTTGTTTTCTTCGTCGATGTTGTTAGTGATGCCGGACATGCGGAAAGTACGGCCACCCTCGCGATCTCCAGCCCCAGCTAACCAGCAACTTAAATGGATGATGATGGACTGATGAGAGTTCGGTTTTTCGTTACTGAACTTATTCTGAAGAACATCTGTACGAGAAATAATACTTAGTTATATAATTATATATATTATATATATTATATATATATAATTTTTTAAACAATCAAATTTCATATATTCCGAATCTTTATGATGCACATATATTAAGAAATATTTAAAGTGTACTCCTGATTTTTCAAAAATAAAAACCAACTTGAACCAGTGTGTAAACGAAGGGTTAAAACTAAATCCACATGCATGGCAAAAAATCGTTAAACTCATGTTACATCACATAGAATAATATGATTACTCACGCACCGCGAATGCACGTGAATATAGCCGTTGCTGCAAACGACAGTTTTCCCGGCTGATTTTTCGTTTTCCGTCCACATCCGCTGTAAAGTATCTGGACATTTTTGGAAATTAAAGCCGGCATTGTACGGTTCAACGCCGCTTTCAAATCGCCACTACCTCCAAGCCATGAAGTGATCAATCGTTTCTAGATCATGAAAAAAAGTATTAATAACAATTATGAGAATTCAATGAGACATTGTTATTTTCAGAAAATATAAACGTACCAGGCCATTGCGCTTTCCGTCACAGTCCGCTATGATACGATCGAATTGTAGTAACTCTTCAAGAGTTTTCACTGGCAAGATCGTGTTGAGTTCCGTTCTGGTCGAATCTGCAGATTCATCATCGATTTGGAGTTGCGATGTTTGAATGAACGCGAGCATATTTTTCAGCTCGCTTGTTTTTTTGTTAAAATCATATAAGATGGACTTTTTTTGGGCATCCAGTTTTAATAATAATCTTTTTTCCATGTCAAGTAGTTTAGTATCCAAGTAATCCCTCCATGAACCTGTGAAATAGAATAAAAATATTGTATACAGTGATTACATTGGAGACAAGAGGAAATAATTGTAAATAGAATTGAGATTTCACTTAAAAAATAATTGTAAATAGAAGTGAAATTTGATATATCAAATAATTGTAAATAGAATTGATAGTTTACGTAAAAAATCATTGTAAATAGAAGTGAAATTTTATATATCAAATAATTGTAAATAGAATCGATATTTCACGTAAATATAATTGTAAATAGAAGTAAAATTTTACATAGCAAATAATTGTGAATGGAATTGAAATTGACTTGACAAATAATTGTTAATAGAATTGGAATTGTACAGGCCAAATATGAGTAAATATAATGGAAATTTAACCGGGCAAATAATAGTAAGGAAATCATACCTGTATCATTAATCAATTGCGGACCGGGTTCGCGATCATCGCCGTTTTCTGCCAGAATGGTCATGGGTGATAAATTCCCATCTGGAAAAATAGATGTTACATCAGTGTAATTGGACGAAACACACTTCAAATTTTCACAATATCCAAATGAAAGTGTAAATACCAAAAACATTTGCTCCCAGCGTGATATCTCCAAATTGTGGGAAAATATTATTGTCGGATAGCGATGTTGTCAAATCTGCGACGGACAGCATCTGTATTCGAGCTCCACCCGATTCGCTATCAGCATCGGTACTCGCAGCAGCTTCGAGCGAATTGAGAGCTCGCTTTAGTCGCCGTGTCCCTTGATCAAGATCTCCTAGTTTTGTTTTAATTAAAATTAAAGATTCAGCATCAAAAACATTTTTTAAATAAGGCGCTTTGTTCGTTGCGTGAGTGCAAGAAAGGTAGTTTAAAAGCAAATTCTTAGGCGTTTGATATGTAAAAAAAAGCAAGTTACGCATTCAATAGAAAGAAAATAATATAGTGAAGGTGGGTCTCAACGAACACTTACGTGCTTCGTTGATTATTTTCTTGAACGGATATTTTTTCCAATTCAGTGCCGGTGATTTTTCTTGCTCCACCCACTTCCGAATTTTTTTGTTCGCAATGTGTGCAGGATACCAGCACTCTTGATTTCCCTCATCCAGAATAAGCCAAGATTTCGGTACTAATTCGATTACCGGCACGTCGTTGATGGTTTCGTTGAACTCGACGATCAAAAATCTCGTCGATTCGCGAAGGGTTTCCATGCTGAAAATAAATTTTAGGTTATCTTCTACGATCTCCGGTGATACGTTACGTTCTTCGTCGATTATTAACGGTAATTATAATATTTCTTTCAAGAATTTATATCAAATATATAAAAAATAGTAAAAACTTACTTTATTGTACCGAAGAATTAACCCAAAGAAGTGAATGACGAGCGACGAACGAACGCGATGCCGGTATGCCGGTCAATGCTTGCCGCGCCGGTACTACGTTTTAGGTTGGAGTAACGCTCGCGTATCGAAATCGTGAGATTGGGCGCACATTGGTAAATACGCAGTGCCGGTCAAATGCCAATCGTAGTGTGAACGTCGAAAGTTATATTTAAAAGTTTAATATTTACAATTAAGGTAAGCAATAATTTTGAAAAACGTACTCAAAATAATATAATTGAAACGGTTACTTATTCTTTTTTTTTTTGCAGCGACGAAATTAAATGTTTCCACTGTGCACGTGCAGTAATGTTATGGCATACCATTTACTTTTCACATTGAGGAGTATACATTTCAATTCAACTGATTCGAAAGGTAAAGTGACTATTTCATTAGAAATTTCTAGAATGTGAAAAAAGCCGAACTTATTTGACAGGTCAGGTTCTGAAAAAATATCTTTAACACTTTTCACTAACGATCCAGTCAGAAAAAGTTCTTCTGCCCGAGAATTTCTTCCATTTTTCTTTGGATTTGTTGTCGATATATTACTCACAAACATAATATTGCCATTTTTTAATTGAACAACTTTATTCGGCGGAATATATGAAATTATCATACCCTTCACGTGTACTTCTGTGATATTGTTATTTTTTATCACGATGCTTTGAATAACATTTCGTTTTTGCGCTTTTTCTTCAGGGCTCGAATCTTATTCTGACAGTCTATTAACGACTTGTGTCAATGGATTTCTTGGAGTGCGCACAAGATGTTTCAACTTTCCAAGGTAATTTTCTGCCCAGAATGTTGAAATTTCTGTGAATGGCAATTGGAAATGCTTCACGTCATCCGCTATATGAATAAGATTATGAATATTCATAATCTGCGAATCAGATCCATATAGCGAAGGCGCAAGCTTGACAAACTTTCGCAACAAATCATTAGCGTAATCTGCGGCTGTCACAACATGTTTCGGATTACAGAGGATCTGACATGCCATCGATAGGAGCAAAAAATGCTTGTACTGGTTCGGAGACAGCACATGTGAAAAAATCACAGCGCCGCAGTATAGGAGGATGAACCGATACTGAGTCGCTTTCCATCTGGCTATTTCTTCTGTATCGTAGACTTTCCGCTGAAATTTTACTGGGATCATTTTCTCTAGCGAAGCCATCAACTGCTTGAAGAGGCGCTCCTGTGATTTTCTCATCCGAAAAGGGCTACTGCGAGAGGTCCACTTCTCGAGAAGCCATTTCATTACTCCCAAAAATAAAAGGTGCATTGAATCGAGTGGGACAGACTTGATTATATGAAATTTGGGTAATTCAAGAAGTGGTGTGTGTTGTTCAGGCAAATGATGATTTTTGTCTTTTCAAGTTCTGGATACACTCGCTTTCCATTAATGCTGATACCCTCAACAGTACAACGGTCGCATGCATTGAAACCTCCATGACTTTTAACACACTTGAGGTATAATCGAGCTAGTGAATCACAAATTAGTGCACTAATTCAAAATAGATATTTTTTTCCAGAAATAACTACACCATTTGTAATTAGTGTTTGTGCTTCTGAAATAAAATCTTTCAAGAATTCAGACACTGTGTGTGGTTTTGAATTACCCAAATAAATTGCAATTACAAATGGGTTGCATTCAAAATCACTGCTGTGAATCTTCATAAGGATGGGCCAGAACGGTTTGTTGGAGCTGCGGTACACCTGGACACCATCAACATTTATGAATGCTTCGATTTTCGTATCAGTGAATGCATCTGGGGAGATTCTCTTTTTCAATTGATTTTCTATGCCAATATAGGCATAACTCCCTAGTGTTTCTTTTTTTGTCAGCATTGGTCGCACATTCCCGAACTTTTGAGTGCCCAAAAGAGTCTGCGCTGTTTTCGGCAAATTTGCGTATCCTTCGGAACGGAGGAGTTTCAAAAGATCTGTGAGAACCGTGTGTTGCAGCGTTTTTGCATGTTTAAGTTCAAATGCAACAAGCTTTTCTTTCATCGTCAAAGGTGGTTCGGTAGACTCCACGCATTCGGCGTCTTCTGACAGATCATCGAATTGTCATCGCATACATCATTAAATATTTTGGCGATTTGATCGTCGAATGATTCGTTGATTTGTTCATCCAACTCTCCATCAAGTAGCTCATCAATTTGTTCAGTGGATACTACGTCGACTGTTTTATCATTCAGAGCGTCCGAGCACTTTCCGGTTTTTCGTTTTTTTTTAAAGTTGTTCAGCATCACTTGTTCTGCATTTTCGTATTTGGTTAACTTATTTAATGTTCGAAGTTTTTTCACCCTGTCGTACGTTTTCGACATATCAATCAATACTCACTTTTAACGTTCTCAATAAAGCACATTCACACTAGAAAGAACACTGTTTTCTAGACAGCCGTTATCGCGACGAACAATATGTGCCACTGAAAAATTTCGAGTATGGTTCACATTTATCATTGAAAAACGACACTGGCACAGAGTTGGCTATTCGTCGCATGCCAATGCTCGCATTGAGTACATGTGCTCCTAAAAATTACCACACGTCGACACCGACGATCGTTTGCCTTTCTAAAGCCGATACTGGCCGGCGATTGCCAATTTGTCACGTGCCGATGCTTAATCTGAGCATGCGTCAAGTACCGGCGTGTAAGATCGGCCTAAGATTGGTGCGAACGTCCATCGCCGACGGTCGTTTACCATTCTGAAACCAGCATTGGCCGAGAATTGTCTCTGCGTCGCATGCCAACGCTTGGGCCAAGTATATATTGAACATTGGTGAATAGATTGGCCCGAGTCTGGGACCAATATTGGGTGACAACGGTTGGTTACCCCGTACTGCACCATACGTCGGCCATATTGTCAGCGTTGGAAATTTTTTCACGGGTAGCCCTGATGTTTAATTCAACTTCATATTATATTTTGTCAAAAAGGACCACCAGATTTTGTTTTTCCGCCTTCTTGTCTCACATAGTACTTCAGCTTCTCGTCCTTTGAAATTTTGCCACCGTATTGTTGTCATCATTGACATCTCCATTCTTCAACTATTGTTAAGGAAACGCAGGCCCTCACTGGTGGAAGGAGTATATAATTCTTTAAGTCTTCATCTCAATTGTAATCCTCAGATCAGGATTAGTGGAACAAAGAACTTGTTTTTTTTTATTCTCTCCCTAACAAAATTTATGAACTTATTGACCTGAATGATGACATGGATAATACTCGTCTGAAACGTAATGAAAAATCAAACGTTATCGAATTTTTTGGAATATTATTTGTACGAATAAAAAGGAAAAGTCTTTTGCTATTAAGCCGAAGGTATCATCAACCGATATGAATAAGAAATTGAAAAATGGCGGTATGCTGCCATTGCCTGTGCATTCGTAATTAAAAGCAATAACGTTACTCTTCAAAATTTGCGGATTTGTCGCGACGATTAGATCGTTAAACAGGAAGAAATATCTGAGGAATTCTGGCATTTTTATGTGTCTTTGCTCTTACCTGAGGAAAAAACGAACGGCCGCTGGATGCCATCAACTAGTTGCAATTCGAAAGCCAATATTGGCTGAAATATGCGGTAATTTACCAAGTATTGATGCTCAATGCGGCTACAAGTTAGACAGAGATGAGTACAATCGGCCCAAATATGGGTCCGGTATTGGGTAGCCCACTTTTGGGTGCCTAGTGCTATACCAGTCTTTGGCAATATTGTAAACACCCGCTCTACTTTCCCGGGAAGTTCATATTTTCGTCCCAGTTGGAAATAACCTCTGTACAATGCAGCATCCGTTGCGCGGAAAAAAAAGGAGAGTGAGTCGTGTATGAATGCACGAATAATGACAGCGAGTATACGAGCATACAGTTTCGGAAATATGTAGGATAGGAAAGAATTATTCGGCTCACAGTTGGAAACAAAATGTTTCTCTTGTGTTCCAAGATGGCCGGCTATCGTTAATTTTGGTTTGGTATCTCAGCGAATTGGAAACGTATACGACCCATTTTTAAAAAAACAGCCTTGGTGATAAAAGACTACCGTGCACGCGTCAATGCTCTCCGGGTCTGCTCTGCCAATCATCCGTACTGGATGAGATGGACTACGAGAGTATTGTACCAATGTAATCCTGATAGTCCCTGAAACCAATGGTCTGTGATGAAAATACCCAGTTCTGAGTTCTGTTCACTTCTTCTTTGTCTTTCTACGTATGTATAGTTATTTTTGGCCGAGAATCTTCGATCAAAGTCTCATCCTTTCTCCTCCATCGGCTGTTGTTTTTACGCTTTTTCCTTTTATCCCTGTATAGCAGTGTTTTTTTTCTTGTTGGAACTAACTACTGCGACGTATACGATCCCTCGCATTCTTGTCTTTCATCCCATCTCCGCGGCCTTTCTTTGTCTCATTGAGTATCTATAAACGCGCCAATTCATTGACGCAATCCTCCCGATTTAACGATAGGACGTAGAAAGCTTTATAAACAGAGATAAAAAAATGTTCGCCAAAAAAAATGAAACCTTATGAAAACTGATGCGAATACAAAAGTGATAAGCATCGTTCGCACGGTTTCCTCGTAGTCAACTTTCTTCCAAATATCGTTTGTTTTTTAAGGGGACTCAGTCGTCGTTCGCCTTTGGCAAAAGCGTCGAGTTTCCAGGAGTAAATTTTGAATTTTTTTCACTCACCGATGACGGAAAGATTGTAGCGAAAATTTCTAGTTTGTCCCTGACCAAAGTCAACTCGGCAACGATATATGGCCGCGTCGTGTCTTTTGATGTCGTCAAGAACGAGAACCGCTGGGCTCGAGACACCAGTGCGGAAATAAGCTCGCGTCCCGAAGACTCGCCTGTCCGACATGTGATCCGCTTCGGTGAGGGCTTTCCCGCGTACATCGACCCTGCAACACGGGCGATTTTGAACGATTAAAATTCGTCGAATTACCTGTTGAAATGAATACGATTTTTTTTTCGCCTTGTAAACGATTTTTCAATTTAATTTTCATGCTTTTCTGCTGATTGAATTTCAGTATCATCAACGTTTGTTCTTTATTGCCATCACTTTTTCACCCTCAATGTAGAATTTATTCCGTTTTATTTTATACTCGGAAAATTTCCAAGAGAGCACCACGAAATTTTGGCTCTGCAGTAGGAAATTGGGAAGTTTATCGATGGGTGAGCGTATAGATCCAGCATGTGTCACGAGAATTTCAGCCATTTGGAGTACAGTCATTAGTCGTAACGAATTCATCGTTCCCCTCAGCGTTTCCCCTCGTTTTCTCTCACCGATCGGACTAATTTGTAATTTCAGCCCGTAGGTATAATCATCGCAGAATATTCTTGTGGAAATGTAAACGTTGTACGGATGACCGTGCCACGTGCAAAAATTTGCCCCGTGGCTGGATTCGATGGCTGCAATAAATCATTTTTGCTCGTCGAAGTAATTTCTTGTAATGCATTCATACGGCATGACCGATGATGCAGCGATTTGAATATGAGATTCTTCAACTGTATCGGTTTTTCAAACTGCTCGATTGAAAATTTCGACGATTTAAAAATCATCGAAGTATTCCGAGCCTCAAAATGCCCTCCTTCCAGTTTCAATCATCAATCATCTCATATAGTAATTAAAAAAAAAACAACGATTGTAGTTTTTTTCCGGTAAAATATTTACGCTATATGCTGGAATCTCGGTTTTTTTGCGCTAGCTGTTATACGCCGTGCAGAAATTTATAGTGGAGTCACCAGATCCTACCACACTAATAGAGGAATGTGATAGAGACACAGCACGTAGAGAGTCCACATTGGAATACAAGTGGATTCCGCGCTATTTCCCCATTTACGGCCTTTGAGGATTTTTTATTTGAAATTATCAACCGGAATTTGGTGGATCTCGCAAGAATAATATCTCGCCCAGATCCCGTGCAAAAATTTGTTCGGGAGTCTCACAATGCATCCACATATCTATAGGAATTTGTTAGCAACACTGCACATGAAAAGTCATCATTGGATCCAAATGGATTCTGCACTGCTCTCCGATGAAGGTCTTTTGAGAATTCTTACAATGTTCAAATCGAAAATATGTGAAAAGTAGCAAGAAAAAAAATTCGGCGTGTTGAAACATAACCTGCACTATTATTATGTCAAAGTGCAGTAAAATAAATAACAAACGATAATTAAAATGGATTTTCAGTGATACGATTCAATTCGCTTTTTGAGATATATATTCTTAAGCGATTTATACTTTTTTAAGATAAGATTTATACTTTTTTGAGATCCACTTATTTTGTATATTAATATATTTTGTTCAGAAAATTCAACATACTGAATGCGATGGGATCCATCAAGAATCGTACAAGATTCCGTTCGATAACGTGGGAATCCTTTACGTTTCGAATGCCGGTGAGAATCTAATGTACGAGCATGACATTTTAGTGTAGGTATTCAATGCAATGACCCATTGGATTTCTTTTAGCAAGTAGCGACAATAATGGGAATCCAATTGGATCCCTACGACAATTTCTGCACGGGAACATGGTACAATAAAAATGAAACTTCCGTCATTTTCGTACAAGGATGCTTGATAGCTTCTCGCCTCCTGTGTACTTGGACATTGAGAAGGCACTGCCTCTCTTGATAAACTTCAAGTCAAAGTGAGAATAACATAAATATACTGATGATACAACCTTATACACCTTCCTAAACGTAATGCTCGATGCAAAACTCTCGTCGCATTGTTAATCTTGAATGATGTTCCATCTCGCATAGTGCATTCCGTTCTCGCAAATATTAATACATTCCCTCTCCTTATGTTTCTGTGCGACGCGACTTATTCAGATCTTAATCCGTGATAAATCGCAACGTGTACTCGAAGGAGCTTTCATCGTGGAATATTGAGCTGGAAAGGTTTTGGATTGGTGAGAGCTTTCCTTCTCTTTTTTCACTCTCAGATAGCGATTGGTCGTTTTTTTTTTCATTCCATTTGTACGATTCACTTTCCGATACGCGGCTATACGAAAGTTCGATTTCCACTTTCTCTTTCGTGGCGCTTAGGGACTATACTGCTTTAACTCTTCTGCTATTTAAATCGGGGTTTAGTCGTGAAATCCTGCTCTTACAGCCCCTTGATAATATTGGAGCACAATATATATGAAGGTCTTGACTTGGTGTGTATACCGGTGTACACGTAAGCGAGCTCTTTTCTTCTTTCATCCCTTAGTGCAGGATGAAAAAAGAACAGCCGACATTCAGAAATCGCGCGTAGCTCGAGAGGCCGATGGCTTTGTAAAATGGAGGTTGAACTTCGACGAAAGCTCTTCTCGAATGAGAGCATCGGTACATCGTTGTGTATCTGCTTTAGTATGTATAGGTTTTTGAAACACCGGCGACTGTACGAGCCTTCCTTTTCGATGTCTTTTATTTATAATCTTTTCCATCCCAGTCATCTTCTCACTTGCCGAGTATGCATCGTAAGCATTGCGCGAGAGTCTCATCGCTCTATAGATTTTACACTATGCAAGTAAAATAACTAATAAAAATCAATTTCGTTTGTTGTCGCTCGATAAATAATCTGCAGTTTGGCGACCAATGCTGACATTTGCAGAACAGTTTTATTTCTTGATGAGTCCCGATTAGATAATATCTCGGCATTGTCGCAATCGGACCGGTGAGACAGGGAGGGAGGAAGAGTGGAAAGATAAGATTGAACACGAGACAAAGAAATATATCACTAAATCGTACAACCAGCATTTTAAGCTTTTTTTAAATCTTTTATAAGCAACAACCTGTAATATTATAAAAATTGAACTTATGGGTAGTTGGAGTTTAAAAAAGGTTAATGATGTATTTTGAGATCAAGATTCCATCCAACATTCAACTTTCGACATAATTTCGTAATTTGATTTGGGAGGCTGATGTTAAATGTACTATTTCGTTGAATATTTGGTGTCTTGCCCTGTTAAAGACAATGAATCTCTATTAATAAAGTCTCTCTGACGTATGCTCGCTGTGACATTTATGTAAAATTGAATTTTCAAGACGTCATTGAATAATTGGTTCGAGTGACGGAAGTCGTCGCTGGATTAAAATACGTATACATTATTCTCGGAAAGGTATTCCATGCATCCTTAAACATTCTAATGCATTCAAAATGTTCGCTCCGTTGCTCGTACATGACAAAATAAGATTTAGTGGAACAATGCGACCGGTCGTTAATATATGAACCCTCGAGGATAAAGCAATAGTTACAGGAGCGTGAAAATTTGCGAATGGTATCAGGAAAAACTTCGCAAGAGTAGAAATTACGGAGAGTGAGAAAGATGCGTCTCTTACCCTGAAAAAGTCGGCGAGAAGATTGATGATGGAGCAGCTGTGTCGTGAAAGAGGATTAAAAAAATGCTCAAAAAGGAGGGCTTGAGAGAGTTTCCACTGCTTCTAATATTGCATTTTCTCTCTCGTTCTTCACCCACTTAATGTCATAAGAAAGAGCAACTATTGCAACGACTCTTTTGCACTTCAATGAATAATGCTTTTCAGTTCCATTAATGCTATGAGGTGTTATACCCCTGCTTCTATTTGATGCCGACATTTTTCTCGGTTGTCGATTATTCGTACTTATTTAAAGGCGGTATTACTGTCTAGAGCGCTGTTTTAGAGATGATTTCTAGGATAGAACAACTGTTAAACTTTTTCAGTTTCTGAACTTTTCCACTTTCTGAAATTCTTTACACATGTTTATCGATCCTTGAAGAATATGTATAAAATAAGAAAATAATGTATTATGTACTTATGTACGTTTGTTTACAACGGTGCGCAGAAAACGCCCCCAACTGGTGACCAGTGCTGTGGACGTTGTACGAATGTGATAAACAAACAAACATATTCTTAATCTATGGGGGGGGGGGGGC
Source organism: Ophion ventricosus (assembly GCA_963932345.1). Classification (NCBI taxonomy): domain Eukaryota; kingdom Metazoa; phylum Arthropoda; class Insecta; order Hymenoptera; family Ichneumonidae; genus Ophion; species Ophion ventricosus. Next base: position 13,483,630 of record OZ010715.1, on the reverse strand, counting down.
TGATTGATACGATTTTCTTTCAAACGGAAAAGTATTAGCATGATGGATGATAAATAAAAAAAATTATTTCGAAGCGTTCAGAGTATATTGAAGTCAAATTCCTAGAAATAATTTCAACTCCAATTTGCAAGGTAAAACAGTTATGGCCTGTTTTGGAAAAATCAATATTCGTATCAAACTGCTCCATACACGGGGCACATTGATACATGCATTGGCACTTTGATTCGTACTCTAAAGTACGCCGCTTTTATGTAAAATATCTAAAATAATGATAAAAAAAAGTTTCATATTTCTTTATAATAATTATTCATAATAGTCATATAGTGTTTCGGCACGGTAAGTGTACTTCGGTTTAATCCAAATTTTCTATAAGACTTATGTTTTTTCGTGCTTTTTGTAATCAACCCAATATTAAAGGATTTCCAAGTTTGCGAAAGTTTTATTAAGTTTTATCATTAACTTTAAGAAATACATAGGAAAAATAAAAAATAAAATAGAAAAACACACACACACACATACGCACGTATGCCCGCACGCACACACACAAACACTCACAGCCATACACACGTGCGCGCGCGCATACACACACACACAGACATAGGCGTGCGCATAAGCGCACACGCGCACGCATATACACACTCATATGAAAAAGACATGGACACACGGGACAGTCACAAATGATGTCGATAACGGGGCAGATTGATACGCATCAATGTGCCCCCTGGGTTGTTGTATCAATACGCCTCATACAGTTTTTTAATTTAAAAAAAATCGCTATTTTCAACTATTATAAAACTTATTAATATTACATCCTGTATCAAACTGTGAAAGATATGTTCTTACCATTTTACGTAAAATGCAGCTAATACACGAAATTTGATAGGATAAATATCACGTTCGCAGGTGAGGACGAAATTTGTGTCGCAGGTGTGCGAAACCTGTTAGCTATTGTCAAGCGCGAAGCAGTGACTGCTTTCTGCCGAGATTCTTCTGTATGGTTGGTTGAACCGACACTTACGTATGCGTGTATCGGTAAGCTTCGACTGCGTTTAGTTTTTATTTTATGACGACTGTATCTATGAGCCCCTTGTATCAATGTCGCCCAACTCCTCCTATGAGTGTTGTGATGTTTGTTACCAGATGCAGCGAAAAAAAATCCATTTTTTTAATGGCGGCATGCTATACTTTGATTATCAATTTATTCTATTTTTCTGACCATTATACGAGTTATAAATATAAAAAGAAATTCTACTCAATTCTGCTATCAACGTTGAAAAACATTCTACTGAAGGTATATGCCAAATCTGAGCTCAATCGGACAATTGGTTATCGAGATATCGTGCTTGCCGATTTTAAAAGCATAGTTTCGATAAAAACGCGTTTAAAGTTTGCTGCGTCTCAACCGCGCTCCCCGAATGTACTCATTATAATTTCTATAACTTGGACAATTTCATGAGTATCATTAAATGGTTTTCACAGACATATTCAGAAAGGTCTACATAATAATAAAATAAAATTTAAATAAAATTTTAATTTCAAATTTCTAGACAACAATACTGCCTCAAAGGATAATGATGTGGATTTCACGTCATTTTCCTCACCTACTACCGACGTGGATAATCGAAGTAATTGGCTTTACGAATGATCATATTACTGAAATCGTTTAGCTGCCCAACATTTTTTGAAAATGTATTTTTTTTTCGAGAATATTAAGAACCTCGATAAGTCTATTAATCATTCGAAAAGTTCATTGTATAAAATTGAACGAGACAACGAAAGGAGATTCAAACTGCGAATACCACTTTTTTTTAACGATTTTCGAACACCATCTTGTGCCTATGACACAACGAGAAGTGAGAAAAAACCCCTTTTTCTATAATACTTCGACGGATGCAAAAATTATTCGGTCAGCCGCGTGCTGAAAATTTTCCAGTCTCCTCGGTATGGCAGTTGAGCACGATAGATTTTGAGATAGTTGTCGTCAAGTCCCATTAGGATCCAGAATAAAGGTGCACGAAGTAACGCTGACCGCGACCAATAATTTCGATCTAGCGATAAACGAAATTCAATATTTTGCGAGTGTGCAATAGGCAAGTGGAAGGCCGAGTGGGTCAAAACTATGTACATGGCTATGGAGTTTTGTGCTTTCGAAGCTTCGGCTTCGGTGGCCAGCGCGAACGATATAATGCAGCGCAATTCACCGCACAGAGACTCCGTGTTAATATTTAGGGTTACTGCCCGTGAGCACGCCACGAAAGTGCATCACGCACTACTACCACTCTCAAGCTCGTATACCTTTGGCTTGTGGCTTTGATCTGGGGGCAGGAGTGTTCTCCCGACCCCTTTTGCGCCCTGGTCGTTCACGTCCACCCTTTGTTCCAACCTATTCTCTTTCTGCCACGTATTATATAAGTGTGCCATGCTGTAGTAACGGGGGATATGATTTTTTTCTTTTCTCTTCGAGGTTATACGAGTTTTATACGTTTTCCAAACGCAAAAAGTTCCCCGGCTCGCTTAGAAAAATCATGTCAAATTGAAGCCTAAAGTAGATAGAGACAAATACATTTTTCTTTGATTCTCAGTCTCGTAGCGTTATTCGTACCTCGATAGGTAACGATGTGGAACGAAATACTAACGCGGTCCATGTATTTTCTCGTAATGAGTAATTTTAAGCTTCACTGAAAACTTACGCAGCTTGATATCTTCTTCATTGCAGAATTAACTTTCTTTTTCATTGTAATACCTTACCCTAATGAAAAATATCGTTTACGGTAATGTCAAAGTGGGAACAGTGACAACACTGTTCCCACTTTATGGGCATACTGAACCTTTTCTGTTTCTCAGAAGTGGATACGTACATATGTAGGGCTCTTTCACATTAGAACCGCCCTCGGACGTCAACGGGTCTGAACCTGTCTGCGAGTCGCTCCCGCAGAATTCGGTTATGAGAGGTGATTTTATATTATTGTTGGTGTCAAAAGTTGAAAACTCAGGTGAGTTTTGATGTTTTTTGCTTCTTAACCTATCGCAGTTATGTCCGAAGTCGTTCTCCCGCAATATACAGCTATATTGCGGTATTTGAGCATTGTGTTTGTTAACCAAGCAAAAGTAGAAACTTGTCAGTACCCGCTTCAGAAAAAAAGAGAGAGTCGGTACTCAGTGGCTCAATAAGAATAACACAAGATAATAATTGGGTGAGTAATAATATGAATATTTTCGCGTTGTGATTTAGATAGGTACTGGTACTACCTCCTTCGGTACGTAGGGGAGAGTGGGGTACAATGTATCACGGGGCGCTGTGAGCTAGATGCGATTTCTTGGAGCTTTGTAGCTCGTAAATTCCGATTTTACTTGTGTTGGACCGCGATTTACATTTGGTTTCGCCAGGCCTAAAACAAAGTCGATAGCAGCTCACAAAGAATTGTTGAAAATTAAAAATTGATTTGACGCTTGAAAAAAAAATATTTCGCTCGCCGGAAAAACGTAAAATATAATATAACTTTCTATAGTGGCTCGGGTTTTCGTTCCTAATCGATAGTTTTATTATTCATGATAAGCTCAGTGACTTGTGTTTTTCCATTCGTAGTTTAATTAATAGTTATTTTGATTAATAATCCAATATTTAACTAGTGGGGTACTAGTTAAATATTTGGAATAAAAGTGGCACACTGTATCCCACCTTCCCCTACTCATTAATGATTAATATTCAATAAATGATTGTGATTGATGTCATATTATGCTGTTTTTTAAAATTATTTTCCAATAGTTCGCTGTATAATACCCCCCATTTTATAAAGAAAAGCACTCCATTACCTACAAGTGTACAGTGGATCACCGTAATTTTCTTTGAATTTTGCTTGATCCACTGTGTAATTAGGCATGTTTTACTGTGTATACCCCCAAGTACACAGTGGATCAAATCCTATTTTTTAAAAATGGTTATTATCTCAGTATCTATGGGGTTTGACCGTTCAGTGTATATTAACAAAATGAAGCCATTGAACATAGCTCACGTTTACTCAAGGTTTTATTCAGATTGTGTGAATGGTTAAGCAGCTACAAACCTCTGAAAAAAATGAGCCACTCTGACCATACCTTTTATTTTCTACGATTAAACGTGATGTTCTAAGAAACTTGTTTATCGAATGTTTGCATGTCTGTTCGAAACAATTTTCACGGATGTATTTCTAAATCGCATCTTGCTAAAATAATCGCCGGAGAAACGAATGATTGGGATTGAGTGTCTGAGATAATCAGCCTGACCCTGTAGCGGGACCTTTCCACAAATAAGGTTTATAGAGAATGGGTCTGTTATCGTCCGACCGTGATCACAAACGAATCGCTATATTGTCCGAAAAACACGTCGAAAGTAGACTCTCTTGGGCGAAAGAAAGTTTGGACCGCGATTGAGAAAACGTAATTTTTTTCGGACGAAACTTCTTTTAGAGCGTTTTTCCCATTAATTATACCTGGTCTACCCAAACCAATAAACACCAAAGATCTGAAACGTCAAGCAATTATTCCGATAGATTCGACTCATACTTTGTTACCAGATTATGCTATGAAATTAGTGGAAAGTATGCATCGGAAATGCCCGGCGATTATTAATAGTGGTGGCGACTGGATGACTTATTAATAATGCAGCATCACGGTTTATATCATGTAGTGTGTGTGTGTGTGTGTGTGTGTGTGTGTGTGTGTGTGTGTGTGTGTGTGTATGTGTGTGTGTGTATGTTTTTTGTAATGCCTTTTCCCAAATAGTTTTTGAACTTCGCCATACACGCTTTTGTCGAAAAGACTGTAGCAGCAATTGTTTCGCTCAATTGAAGAAGGTGTGTCGGCGACCCAATTATGTTTTGAGGCCGTGGGAGCAGTATCCTTGTTTTATATCGATTCTGTTGTCGTCCTTCACTTACCCGCTTCCATATATTTTCCTCGAAAGCCCCAAAGGGGCGAATCGCACCGCCGTTTTTACGGAAGACAAGCTGACTCCCTTCATACTCTGACGACTTATTGGAGCTTTGATTCTCCTAGGACTTCTGTCTGGCTGTGTTGGCTCGTTCGTGTCTCTGGCGTATCAAGATAACTCGTCGATTGATCAAAATAGAAAAAGAAAAGTAAGAACGAAGGTATAAACGCGACGTAGTATTGTGGAGCGAGTAAGATAATTGGAGATCTGTTTGTCAAAGAAAAAAAATGGAAGTAAAACGAAAGGTCTTGCTTCCCGGTATAATTCTTATCGCGTCTCGAAATTTATCACGATAGATAAGGGCACCTGGCAAATTAGAACTCAGCGATCGCCAGCTGGAGTTGCAGAGGGAACCACTGCTTGATTCAAAGCGGTTTGATATCCTCTTCATTAATTTCTTATAAAAAAGTACTCGATACTTTTTTTTATTCCACGCACTCATAGAGGGAACTCTATTTTCCTATATCCTTCATATACTCTTACGCCGGAGTATCAAACATATTCCAGATGGCCACGAAGCCACATTGCGGAATACCTAATGTGATCTAGGCTATTCAATGATAGTTTCCAAAGTGTAGCTTCGTAATTCACAGAGAGGAAGAATTTTACCACGCGTTTCCTAATCGAATTAATCTTTTGTGTCACAAAATCAACCTCCAATGTAAGACCGGAATTGTTAATCCCGTCATCTTCATTGATTGTTAAAATGATGTTTGTGTTCCAGAGTATCAACCAGTCTTCTTGTAGATTAGAAGCGAACATTTAGTTTACTTTTAATGTATTCACGTCGAACCTATGGGGAGATATAAGTCGCAAGAAGCTACAGAATAATGTATTATTTACATAGGAGAAAACAAGTGCGAAAAGTTCGTAGACATTTGAATTCCTCTATCGGATTGAAAGTAAGAGGAAAGTCAAACAGCCGACGCCTCTGCTCATCGCGATTCCACCCTCTTGTTTGCGCTCCGTTCGGCTATGTATCTCTCTCCCAGTCGTACACACACCTACACACTTCTCGTGTCGGCCAAGTATAAAATAGCTTTGCGCCCCATTACCAGCTCCGTATCCTTCTGCCGTAGACTGTAAGATCGTGCACGCATACTCTGACGGTTTCCGTTAGCGCGTACAAACGGCAAAATGCGTATATTGTGCCTGTGATGCTTCTCGTCGAGTACCACGACCCGTGTGCACATTGCGCACCTCGAGATACCGTTGCCTAGCTGGAGGCTCCATATGCTGCGCGCATGCCACTCGCGAAGCTCTTATTTATATGCAAATGGAAAAATGGCAATCGCGCCAGACGAGGGAGCATTCTTGTGCGTTGCTCTCCAATGTAACCGATCCCTTCGACTCGATACTCTACGAGAAAATCCTGTTCGCTTTCGATTCTCGAGCTATGAGCGGTGCACAGCGAGCCTCAGAATAGAGCTGGATGACTTGAGACGATGAGACTGGTAATCGCGAGATGCATAAAAAAAGATTGTGTGGCGGCAGGATCAGGAAGATGGTTTAAGATTATCCTTAAAATTTTCGTCCGATATTCCATGTCATTGTCGGACGTAGTTGTGTATCGATGAAGGTGGAGAAAAGGAGTATCGGCGAATGTGGAGTTGTCAGTAATAAAGAAGCATGGACTTTCGCAAAACGCAATCGTCGTTATAATTACGATATATTGTCCTCGAGGATCCTTGGGAGGGTTGATATGGAATAGGAGCAGGCGGACCGTATGCATCTGCGCCACCATCTTCCTTCTCTGGAATGTCATATCGGTCGAACTCCGGACATTTGAATTAGAGCCAGTGAATAGATGCATGTGGGCGAACGCAGGAGGGACGAGAGACCTTATCGAACCTGGGGCAGACTACACGTTAGTAATTATGGAGCTTTGGTTGGGGAGTATAACGTATAAGATGCTAGTTGTTGCTTATCGATGCATTGTTGAGCACAACATGCTCCAATGTCCTGTTGTTGAAATCCTCGGCCGCAACGTTTCATCTAGGCTTACTGAGGATTTGCAAGGCAGAAAATATGGACCATATTCAGACCGAATATGGACGTATATTCAGACCGAATCTTTTTGTTAGTATGAATATTCTACGACTTGCTCATTCTGATGTTTCAACAAGATCACTCTGATCAAAGTCAAAGAAATGTTTACCTTCAGATGTGAGAAATATAATGAAATATGTATATTTCATTAATTGGTATTACTTGTACAGTAGAACCTCGATTATCGGAATCCATTCGGGCTGGGTCTAGTTCGGATTATCGAAAGTTCGGATAATAGAAACGAGTACTCGTGGGGAGCGGTTTTACATATAACGTACGGAAAAAATATGAAAAACTACAGGTATTTTAAGTGATGTTACGTTAGGTTTCTGTATTTCTAATATATGTTTGAACGCCAACATAGTATATACAGGGTGAGGCACATAAAGTGTTACAGAGCAATAGCACTCAAACTATTGATCATATCCAAAACCGTTTCAGACAAAAGTTTCAGTGTTCGAGAAGGCCGTCATACTGGACCACCCTATTTTTTTTATCGGTGGAGGCGCTGAAGCTACGTCAAGGTCAACTCCACTTTTTTAAATGGAACCATGAATTCTTTTTTCGATGACATTCTCACCGATTTTAAGACGAATTCAGCGACCTACAACACAAGGTCATTCTAGTCACGCAAAGTATGAAAATAGTCGAAAAATCGAAAAATATCGGAATAATCACTTTCGAAGAATCCACTAACCTTGGTTTGGGTCTACCTACAGAAGATGCTCGAAGTGATGACCCTCGACTTGTAAACACTTGTTTGATCACTGTTTTCATTTCTTACGATACCAATGTTTCTTATCGGCAGCAAGTACGCATTTTCTGTTGACATATCAGTTAGTCACGCATTACCTTCTAATGTGAGTACATCGGATCGCGCAAATGAACTTTTTATAGGGTTTTGTCAAAGAATGCGTAATGGCGGTAGCACCTACAAAGCCTGAAGACATGAAAGAAAGAATACGCCGAGCTAGTACCGAAATTACACCACAAATGTTGGCTGAAGTTAGACGGTCTTTTCATCAGCGAATTAACAAGTGGAGGGTCATCACTTCGAGCATCTTCTGTAGGTAGACCCAAACCAAGGTTAGTGGATCCTTTGAAAGTGATTATTCCGATATTTTTCGATTTTTCGACTATTTTCATACTTTGCGTGACTAAAATGATCTTGTGTTGTAGTTCGCTGAATTCGTCTTAAAATCGGTAATAATGTCATCGAAAAAAAAATACATGGTTCCATTTTAAAAAGTGGAGTTGACCTTGACGTAGCTTCAGCGCCTCCACCGATAAAAAAATAGGGTGGTCCAGTATGACGGCCTTCTCGAACACTGAAACTTTTGTCTGAAACATTTTTGGATATGATCAATAGTTTGATTGCTATTGCTCTGTAACACTTTATGTGCCTCACCCTGTATACATTTAATATAAATATTCAACACCTATTTTAAGGCTTTTACACTGCAACCTCTCCGATCGGCACCTCCCTAAATGAAATCAGCCCCCACTAGGTGCCGAATATCGATCGGTGTAGCGCATAGTGGGAGATGCGCCAGATCCTAGCGTCAGGCTCGAAGCATGGTAGACAATAAGAGAGGAATTGGAGGAGTACTGTTATCCGCTACGTCAGCTGCGCAGAGTCGGCTTGAATGGATGGTGCGCAACCTCTATGTTTGCAAGTGTGCTGCGGACCCGATCCCGCCAATGTGCCCCGATTAGAGAGGTTGCAGTGTATTCAAATAAGGAACTGTTCAATTTTTGGTTGCCGTATGGATGCTACGTTTTTTAGCGGCCAAATCGCACAAGCGTTCGATCAAAAGAAGCTGCGTAGAGCAGCACTCTTCTTGTTTCTCGTACCACTCGAGATCGATCTCGAAGGCCGAAAAAGCCTGAGAATGCGAAATTTTCGTGCTCCGACCTGCAAACCGACGCGTACGAGCGCGTACAAGCTCGAACGCACGCGTTGTTACGAACAATGTAGTTCAAGTTGATAGAAATGTCTAAAATATCATGTCATGAATCGGATAATGGAACGTTCGGATGAAGCGAATCACCGTTCGGATAACGGAGGGTTCGGATGATAGGAGTTCGGATAATCGAGGTTCTACTGCATTTTAACGTATGATGTACTAGCTTCCGCCCGCGTGGAATTTTAGCCATACAAACTTCATTATCAGTTGCACCCCTTATTAGGGGTTGTTGTAAAAAATCCTAAAATATGCGTTTTATTATTTGTGTTGAAGAATATTTATACCGAGTTTTAAGTTGATATACGTAGGGAATAAAATTTTTAGTACAAACTTATACATCCCATTTCATCCTTTTAGGAGTTGATTTTCGAAAAATCCTTTCTTAGTGAACCTCTATGTTCTTCAAGGAACATAAGTTCCGAATTTTCATTGAGGTAAACGTAGGGAATTCGTTCCTCATACAAACTTCAACACCCCGTTGCACCCCTAATTAAGGGTTGTTTCAAAAACACCTAAAATATGCATTTTATTATTTGTTTTGAAGAATATTTATACCGAGTTTCAAATTGATACACGCAAAGCATACTTTGATTTTTATACATACAAAGCATTTACCTTACAAACTTTTACACCCCATTTCACCCCCGTAGGTGTGGATTTTCGAAAAAATCCTTCCTTAATGCACCTCTATATCTTCTAAGGAACATATCTTCCAAATTTCCTGTTTCTATCTTCAGCGGTTTAGGCTGTGCGTTGTTAATATGGCAGTCAGTCAGGAAACTGTCTTATATGTATAGACGTAACAATTAACCCTGAAATGCTACATCGTGGTCCGCAGGATAAACGATAGATTTTGTAACTCCGGGAATTGACGAGAAATGGTATACAATTTACTGTGGGTATTCGACCCAGAGTTCTGAAGTCTTAATGGGAGAGTAGAAGCGCTGATCTTACACCGATATACGTATAGAATATTCGTGCACGTATGTACACTACTAAATGTCCATACAGTAGTACAAGTTGAGGTTGAGGACACGAATGTTTTGGGTACGTACGTGTCGCTTCTTGAAGAAGCTTTACTCCTGTCACGTATAGTCTGTTAATGTGCGCAACGACGCTTACTGGTTGATTGGGAACCACTTCGTTTAGTACTCCTTTATTTTCCCCCGTTTATCTATCTTCTTCTTCCTCTCTAGTTTAACCGATTCTTCTTGATCTTCCCAATTGCCTTCTTTCTTCATCACGACGAAACTTCCAACAACGTGCGTCATTTCAACAACGGTCACACTCGGAAATCTTAAGATCGAGGGTTGTAATAAATTCGGTAGTGCTTGACCCCGAGGCGTGATTTCGGTAATTGAGAAATAGAAAGAGGAACCAGCGAAGAAGAGGAAAGAGAAATACTTGTCGAGGATACCGGACCGTGAATGATATTGGAATGTGGAAAAGTGATTGGACCGTCGTTCTAGTATCGAAGATTGACAATGATGGAGGCAGGGGCGAGACTCCCCAGAAATGAGGGCCAAAGTGTATCACGTGGCGAGGCTGACGAAAAATATCTCCTCGGCGAAGTGTCACGTAGGATCATTGACGAGGGTCTCTAATGAGATTTTGCCCTTGGGTCTGTTCGTATTTCATCGACATTGTTGGCTGTTTAAATAAATATCGTTCCTTTGTTTTGTCAGGCGTCATGTTTTTTCATTCAATAGAGTGTCACACCGATTTTATGGATCAAGTATGATAGAAATTGAAATGCAGTATTTCGGTGGTTCGCACTCGTGGTAAACCTTAATACAAAACCCTTTAGATCAGCATGTGACAGTTCTTTAACAAATCATCTAAGTGTCCACAAAATCCCATATTGACCTTAAATCCTTTTTTAAATCAATGCCACATGACTGCTACAAACCGTTCTATAGTTTTTAAGTGCAATTCAAGCAGTTCATGCAAACTAGATGGAGTTAGTTGGATTAAAATTTGATCGAAGTTCACTTTTCGCGAGATTGCAATATTCGAATGTGCGTAAAGTTTGCGAAAATCGAAAAAAATATCAAAATATTAGACGGTGTGTGAAAAATGTAGCGTGGCTTTGTGCTACAACAAGCAAAACACTTACTTAAAAGTATTTCATACATCATAAAGGAATGTTACCACACAATGTAGGGGAAGGTGGGGCACAATGTGTCAACTTTTTTTTAGCGAATTTTTACACTTACCAAAGTAGTCTGATCAGAAAAAATGTCATAACCGATTTTTATAGATCTTTGGGTGTACAATAAAGTCACAATTTTTTTGCAAAAAGATAAAAAAATACCAAAATAATGGGATCGAAAAAATTTTCGGTTCGGCTCATTGAGCCGATACTCACATATCCGACACATTATACGTGGGTACCATGTGTCAAGTACTGCGAAACGTGGGGTATGTATGACTAAAGTGAATTTTGTATGACTAAAGTGAAAAAAACATAATTTTTCGCACGTTTATGTCAACGTCGTGGTCATATTATTTGTCAACAACAATGTGAGTCGACTCATTGTGCTCCACAACTCGATGACACATTGTACCCCGCTGGTAGAATATCTGATTATTGATAAAAATAAAGACGAATTAAACTACAAATGGAAAAACACAAGTGACTGAGTGCATTATAAATAATAACATAATCAATTAAGACCGAAAACCCGAGCTGCTATAGAAAGTAAGGTTATATTTGATGTTTTCGCGGCAAGCGAATTTTTTTTTCCCAAGTTTCAAATTAATTTTTTATTTTTAATAATTCTTTGTGAGCTGCTATTGACTTTATTTTGGGCCTGTTAAAACTTAATATAAATTAGAGTCCAGCACAAAAACAATTCGGAATTTACGAGCTACAAAACTCCGAGAAATTGTATGTGGCTCACAATGCCCCGTGACACATTATGCCCCACACGTCTGTCACATTCCTTTTATTGTTTTATAACTAACCCCCGCGTCAGAATCTTCAAAAACTAAATAATACGTGTTTCTTTATTTATTAAAACCTACCATGAAGACAACTATTTTTCAAATTTTTACGTTGTTGAGTTACGAAGGGTTAATCCGATTGAAGTAAGTCCTCGCGTCTGCGATCCGTACTATCTCACGTCAAGATAATAATTCCCTAAGGATTACATTGGTGACTTCATTATTGCAGATAGGTCTGATTCCCGATAAACACCTCTTAATGCAGTGACTACATAGGAGGTCGCTACCAATGTTAACGTCCAGTGCTATCTTGTTGCTCGTAGGTCCCAGTAGGATAGCAAACGCCTTTCCCTTTGGTGTAAAATATCCTCGTGACCTATGGAGGGATATCTTTTCTGTCAGGATGATTCCAAGTCCCGCCAACGAGCAGTTCGTTCGCGACTTTGCATCGCTGTTGAAGTGCTCGTGCAATGATACCCGCTAACTATAGTACGCCACGTTATAGCATATAATCCCTTCGTCGTCTTTGTAAAAGCTTTGTGTTTATGAACGCGCTGTGTACCCTCGACTTTACCTTTGTATACGGTTCAAGAGGGTGAGTTTCGCGGCCCCCGAGACTGCGAATTTATCGAACGAGCCTGTCCCAATTCTCCGGACGTTAAAACTTCCGTTTGCACTACACATGCGAGTCACGAGAATCTTATCCATTTTATCACGCGTACACGATAGATAACTATACCTTAACCTGTTCCTTGCCATCGGTTACTGCATATGAAAGTAAAGTGTTTGACGATTCCTTTCATCGTCATTTCCGCGTCTGGAACCCGATCCGGTCTCACTAACGTTCAAATAAAAAATTGTGAAGAGTCGAGCATCGAATATCGATTGCTCGAACTTGAGGAATTTTCTTTATATAGACATCCGTAATTTTGTATGATTCAGAGAATGATTTATACTGCGGCCATTGGCAAAGCCCTTTACTTATTATTGCTGCCAATTGATGCACAGCGATTTGGAGCTTATTTTTTTTCAATTCTCTACTGATTGTGCATAATTAGATCACCATAGTAACCTTAAGGTTGTTATGGGCCCAGGCCAAACTGCTACCATCGAGCCGAATTTTTTTCTCGAAGTATATAACCCCTTTGCTGATCATCATGTGCATTTTGCATACGATTCACTGTACCGTTTTTTGAGAAAAGATCGGAAACTCGACGTATTTCGTGGGCTAAACATATTACGCTTATGGAAATCTTTCGAACATTGTTCATTACATTATTTATATCTGCTAAAAAAATGCTATCATGGAGCTGAAAAAATATGCACGGTTCGACTGAGTGTCGGAGTAACCCTTGGTACCGTGAAAATGAGGCTTTATAGCACGGTTATAACGTTATTAATGTTTTTAATTACGAATTTCTGCGAAAATCAAGTACATAAAATGTTAGGCTATGCAAACTTGGTGACGTCGTAGATGGTACAATTGCTAGCTACCTCATTTACATTCGGTAATTATGCCCGGAGGTCTCAAATTAGTTGATCAGGATAATTAACGAGAAATATTATTTCTTCTCATTTTTCCAATTAGTAATACTTAATTCATATTTTTATGAAGTTATACAATTATTTTTCAAAAATAAAATAATTTTTTAGAATATTGGAATATAATTAAAGTTTAAAAAATTTATTTCAGATCATAGATAGCTTCAATACACACTTTTCCTTCCCAGCGAAAGACCTTTTTACTCGGACCGATATTCATTGTTGACAGTTCCTCGAGCCATTTTTGCGGTTATGAACTGGGCGCGTATGTCTCTAACTTCGCGACACTTCTGCCAACCTGAGCATTATCATATACCACTATTTAGACGTTGCCAATTCGTCTCACGTTAATTAAGTGAGAAACCATTATAGAAAATAGATAAACATAGTATTGAAAGTATTTCATGTAATCATATAATGTTCAGAATTAGGTATTTTTATAAGTGAGTGTAAAAAATAGTTTCGAAAACGTACAGTTGGTATAATTTCAATCAGACCCATGCACAAGCATATGGTGCACCCCTCGTATTTTACCCCCGACGGCAAGGCCTCATATAAACCTCAAGCTATAGCAGGTACCTTTATTCGCGAGGTTTATTTCAACCGTAAGAAGCTTATACAGTTCTCATCATTACGACGTTTCATCATTCATTCCAATGGGCACGTGAGCTTAACTTGTCTTGTATGAGGAGTTTGCATACCTCGGCTCGAGAGAGCAGAAGGATCGACTATTCGATGTGTTGACAGCAGCTCAAATAGACACCCTAATTCGTCACGTCTCGTTACAGAAGTTTGTTGAAACAAAAGTCTCGAGTATTCCGCCATGCACTTATAACGCAGTTCACCGTACGCCTTTTTCACCCTTGTTCCGCAACGCTTCTACAAAGTAGTTTCTCCATGGACCAGCTTTCGTTTTTGTTTAATTTGTTTTCATACCCACACTGAGAACTGCTCGGTAGTTACCATGTGCGGTACAGAGTACAAAATGTACATGTGCGAGTGTTCTGGTAGTGTGGACAAGTGAAAGAACGTTGAATTTAAGGATTCCGTTCTCGCCTCTGGTCCAGACAACTTTCAAGCGTCCTCGTTGTCTACTCATAGCCTCTCAAAGACTTCTCACGAAACCCTTGTACCATTGAAGTTTCCGTTGACGTTTCTCTGCGTGCACGTAGAAAACGAAAACTCTCCTTGCTACTCCGAACTCCGGCTCACGGATCGTACAGTATTTGGCTTCGATCCACCTGATAACACGTATTCCTCGATGGAGAGTCTTCAAGTGTTTATACACTGACAATGAAACGCGATTTCTGTACGGATTCACGTGCTCGCGGGTACTTGGCCTACTTTACGAGAAATAATTAAGGAAAAGTGCAGTAAGATTTGAGTGCAATTTATTTTTCATTAAGTGTTTGAAACGAATTACTCTCATGTTTCCTCGCTACGCTTAAAGGGTTACATACCTCTAACATTGGAACAGAATCGATTTTTTATATTGTTGTTTATTATTCTCTTTATTTTAACAGCCTATAAAAATTCCGCAGTCTCAATTAGGGGCGTCATTTAGGGTGTTTAGGGGCCGCGGGCCCGGTGGCCTGGCGTAAATAAGTTTAAGCACGTTTATCTCGAAACTACATTTTTTTAGATGATCTGCGCAATAACTTGAATAGTTTTTAATATGTCTTTAATGCAGTTTTGTTTAATATTCAAAAATAGATCTTCTGCAGTCCGACGAACCTTTGCAACAATAACATTACTGATAAGAATATTTATAAACATTTAAAATGGGAATTTCGACACGAAAAACATGTTTGTGAATTCGTGGGAGTAGGAGAGAGTGGGGCACAATGTGGCCACGCTCCGAAGAAGCGCAATGTGTCACGGGCCATTGTGAACGAAATACGAACTCTCGAAGGCTTGTAGCTCGTGAATTCCGAAATTTTTTGTGTTGAATCGTGATTTAAGTTTCGGCAGGCCGAAAAGAAAGTCAATAGTAGCTCACAAAGAATTATTAAAAATAAAAAATTGATTTGAGCCCCCAAAAAAAATGTTGCTTGTCGGGAAAAAGTCAAATATAACCTCACTTTCTGCAGCGGCTTGGGTTTTCAGCCCTAATCGATAGTGTTATTATTTACAATGTACTCAGTGACTTGTGTCTTTCCATTCGAAGTTTAATTCATGATTATTTTTATCAATAATCAAATATTCCACTAGTGGGGTACAATGTGTCATCGAGTTGTGGGGCATAATGAGTTGACTCCCACTGTTGTTGGCAAATAATATGAGCATGACGTTGAGGTAAAAATGCGAAAAATGGTCTTTTTTTTATCACTTTAGTCAAACAAAATTCACGTTAGTCATACATACTTTACGTTTCGCAGTACTTAGCACACTGTACTCACCTATCTGCTCATTATACCCCACCTGTGGGGTACAATGAGCCAATCCGCAAATTTTTTTCGTTCCTATCATTTTGGTATTTTCACTCTTTTTGCAAAAAATATGGTAACTTTATTGTACACCCAACGGTCTATAAAATCGGTCATGACCTTTTTTTGTTACTCAGACTACTTCGGTCAGAGTAAAAATTCGTTAGAAAAAAAGTGACACACTGTGCCCCACGTTCCCCTACATATGAATTCATAGGTGATAATTAGATTTTCTTTCAGAATGAAAGAATTCTGCTTCCCAGACCACCTAAAACATCACTTTACAAGAATCTTCTTGGATTTTTCAGACCCATCAAGCCATGGCGTATTTATCATGCACCCCGTGAGGATGTTTACTTTCTACAGAGCTTTGCACCACATACATGAGCATTGATAATCAATTGTTAAATAAATAAATCAATTAATGTGGTCAACGTATTAATGGACGATGTAGGAGAGATATTTATTCGATTTTTACACGATTTACTTGTTAAAAAAAGCTTGCATAAGTTTTTCAAGCCGACTGGAACTATGGAGCCCATTTGCTTAGTTTTAGAAAACATTTCTAAGCGAACATGCCCTAGCACTTGTTCGTCTCTCAATCCTAATGTCCCGCCTATTCTCGTGTTTTAATCAAAGTTTCATTAACAGTAATGAATTGTGGAACACGTAAAGGAACATGAGCAAGTAAACGAAATTACATAGTTTACTCGCTCATGTTCGTTCTGAATATAACCAGTACACCGCGCAGGAACGCGCGGGGTTCGCCATACATAGTGAAATAAGGTTTTTATCTACCTAACACATGGGTCATTAAGTCCCGGGACTAACCAGTAAAAACACTTTTTTTTTGTGCAAAATTCGACTTTATTCATCAACATAGTCACCTTCCATAGCGATACAATCATTTCAACGTGTTTCTAAACTTTTGATGCCTTTCTTATAGAACGATTTGTTTTTTGCCCCAGAATAGGCTCTCCTCTCCACTCGGCTGACGCTCTTTTCGACTCCGGCATATAGTGATGAATCCATGTTTCATCCATTGTTATGTACTGACGCAAAAAATCTTTTTTATCACGCGTAAACAGCTTCAAACAGCGCTCTGAACGAATCATCAATTCGTTGTTGTTTTTGTTCTACTGTGAGCAAACGCGGCATCCGCTCGGACAAAAGTTTTTTCATACCCAAATTTTCATACACAATTTTAAACACGGTGCCTTTTGACATCTTTAGGCTGTCAGCTATCTCTTGCAACTTCACTTTACGATCGGACATAACAATTTTCAGAATTTTTTGGATGTTTTCGGGCGTAGCCACCTCAATTGGACGACCTGAGCGCTCCGCGTCTTCGGTGGTTGTTCGACCGCGTTTAAAATCCGCATACCATCGGCAAATGGTTGTTTTCGATGGGCACTTTTCCCGGTAACACTTTCCCCTTTAAAAAACAGTGTTTTATTAACACAAGAAACTCGTTTTTATCCATCGTTTAAGCAAAAACAAATGTATCGTCACGTAACCTTCAATATCTCGACAACGACTGAACCGAATGTCATGAAATTTCTACACGTACCTTTTGAAGGTTGGTACTACCAAAAAACAAAAGCGACATGGCATTGGCGGCGCCATCTGTGTGTCAGTCCCGGGACTTAATGACCCATGTGTTATCTACCTTTGTTAATGTAGTCTATGTCAAGCTTTATTGTTTTTTACAGTTGTCTCGTATTTCAGAAATATTAGGTTGTCTGGTAACCATGTTGATGGCCACATTGTGTAGAACAAGATGATTTTTAAATGGTCGTCTCTTCTCACTAGCTTGCTCCGATCATAAACATATTTCCAAGGATAGTGGACGTCTTTAAATTTGTTTTAATTTGTTATGATCATTGTCATAATTATTATCCTAAGAGGCAGGAACAACTGGACTCGTAGTTCCAAATATAAAAAGAGCATCGTCGGAGTCGTAACAGGATACAATGTGAATCACAAGAAGGGGACTTTGTTTCACGTGGCCCACCGACGTCATAATCCCTGGTAGCTGTAACACGTCGTCATAAACACCCACGGATATAGAAGAGGGACAGGGAGGAAGACATATATATATATATATATATATATAGAGAGAGAGAGAGAGAGAGAGAGAGAGAGAGCCACAGGAGGAAGTTTCTTGTTTCTGGGTTTGATCCGTTTCCTTATAACTCTATACATACATACAACTTCTGCTTATTTTAGCTCCCTCTATCAGCGAGAAAAGGCAAAGAATACCGTTATATTCTGCAACCGCGGAAACGAGAACTATCAATTTTCATTCATCCTTGTCACTGAAGGTCTAATTCGATTAGAATGTTTTTTCGCTTGGGTGAAACATGGAACGATACTTGTTATTGTAGTTAGGTTTTTACCATACTCCGATACAAATTTTTGGACCTATACGTTGGTGTTCCAGGATTTACGGGCCATACGTTGGTGTTCCAAGATCATCAACATCACTTATCACTGAATAAATACCTTCTACGCTGAATATCGAGAAAATAAAGCTACTTTATTATATGATAGCATGATGGTTCTGTGTGATCGAAGCTGCCCTGATATAATTTATTAACACGCATTCGCCGTATGCTTCTGGATCGATCAATACATTATATTATACCCCCTTAATACTCTACTTAAAAAAATATCTTGACCTTAAAGTGGAAAGCCATAATTTATAATAAAAAAAGAAATAATCCCGTAAAAACCGTTCAGCAGCATGGTTGGTATCAGACGATGATAGCGATTATGCTGTTCAATCAAAATCCGGAATCTTTTCTTTGTATAATTTATTATTATTGCCACATCCGGGAGGGATGAGAACGTAATATTTTGTTTTCCTTTTTGTTGCCTACGCCTAGCGCAATAGCACGGGATGAGGCTAAAAACGGGATGTGTGTGAGAAAGGTGACGTTACGGGGTTTTCGCGAATGGATAGGTATTTGCAGAATAATTTGATAGACTTGTGTTCAATTGACACGATATTATTTATTAAAAGATACTAGTCCGGTTAAGGTGATTAGGGCTACGATGTGTAATACAGAAAAACGTATGGTTAGCTTACATTCGCTGAGTGTTTGGTCGCTCGCTCGGTCGCGTAGATGTTGTTTTCTCTCGGAATTCGAGAGCCTTCGCTCTTGGCCTAGTGCGCTCGCTGGTACAATCTTTGGCGAGACGCTCGCGAAATTAGATGATGGTGCGGGTGATTATTTAAATGGCACTTGGCGTGAATCGAGGATAGAAATTAGACGAGTGTAAATGGAGGATCGTTGAAGATTCGAAAAAATTCACTTGACTTCTTTTCCGGAGGTGCGATTGAACTGTTTGGTAAAAGGTCGATAGAAGATCGATTCGGATGGAAATTAATTAAAAAATACTCGTTAGACTGCTGGATTAAGACTTATTCAGATGGAAGTTGATCGAAAACTGACTCGGATGGAGATCGATAGACGACTAACTCGGATGGAGGTCGATAGAAGACTGATTCGGATGGAAATCGATTGAAGACTGATTCGGATGGAAATCGATAGAAGACTGACTCGGATTTTTGGCGTACTGGCCTTTCTTGGTTCGCTTATGATTTTCGACAGAGTGGGAGTAGGGAGGGATTCAATCTTTGATTTCTCTTCTTAGAAGTTTTGGTAGTAACTTCTAAGAAGAAGGGGAAATTCGTTCTTTATTGCCTTTGTTAATCGTGAGCGCACGATGTACGTAGCCAAAATTCGACGCTGAGCCGTTCACGATAGCGCCGCGGCCGCTTGGTTCGTATGACAAGGGGTTGCGCCGGTCTTTGTCACACTCCGCTCTGTTTACCAGGTTGACTCTCTGACCTAAGAAGTATAACTCGGCCCACTGTTTAGTTTTGTGTGATACGGCCTTTCGTAGAATATTCGTTTGGGACCATGTTCTTGATGTGAGCTAGAGGAGGTGATGAATTTCGGTGTCGCTCGAGTCGCTGTTTGGTTTCTGTCGTATGGCTCTATGTGGAATATGCGCCTAGGACCGTGTATTTATTGAAAGCTAGAGCGGATACTTGAATTATTATTTACGTCTGTTTGTGGTGCCCGATCTCGTTTCTCGTTGACACTCAACTGGACGAAGAACTTTGGACAGAGGGTATCGTACGCGTTTACCCTGTTATATGTTAGATTTCTTAATATATATAATACATTTGTGATGGCAAATGAGTATACTGAGAATAACTGAGGGAAGAGACATCCTGCATATTGGCTAGGATGTAAAACTATTTTACAGCGAAACGACTTTTAAAACAAGTGGAGTATTGAGTTAGTATAATAACCAATTTCCTTATGGATCGCTTGTAAAGAAACTATCCGCATCAATACTAAATAACTTTGGATCATACCATTATGTTAGGAAGGTAACATGCCACTCAAGTAAAATGATCATTCACTGATTAAATAAACCCACATTTAGACGGGTGACGGGAAAACTTTTCCTCGATATTCAGCCCAGGGAAGGAATTTAATTGGCGAAAAGCGAAGTTCAATGATCTTGAAGAATCAGCGTTCTATCTTCGCATATAATAAAACTGCGAATTTTTCGTGTCTATAAATTGAGAATATTTGCAAAAAAAATTAATTGGTGGATGAAGGAAAAGTGATAGAATACATTAAGATAATTTTTGGAACGTTCGTTTGTTTGTCTTTTGGTTGTACACGCATCACGTAAAAACCACTGATCCACTACATGGAGTTTTCTGAAAAATACAGGACTCAACTTGAAATGACAATTAGTTTTTATTGCACCGCAAGCGACTCACTCAATCAAAAGACATGTGAATTTAAAGTTTTCAAAAATTCACTTCCGCAAAGCCCAGGAAGTGCTGCGCTTTGGGGCAGTGTCAGCTGCTTTTCGCATGGCCTATGTGGCTTCCTTCCGTGGTAGCAACTCCTGCAATCTTTATGCTCGCATGGCTATATGGCTTTCTCCCGTGTTAGCAACTCCAGCAATCTTTATGCTCACATCCCTAGTGGTTCTACTGCTAACATTGTTTGCAGGGAGGCTTTGTTGTAGGAAACCTTACTAGTGAAGGAAAAATAATTGTAATTGTGGTTTTTTTATTGTGCTTTTTTCAGTTTGATTTGCGGACGGCCCAAAGCTCAGAGAATACTTTAAAAAAAGACGGTATCGGTATGTATTTCAGCGGGCTACGCGTACAAAGTCGCGGGCACAGCTGGTAGTGGGGGCAGATTGATACAATTTTTTTTTTGGAACGGAAAAAAAGTAGCACGATGGATTATAAATTTAAAAAAAGGTATTTGGATGCATTCAGTATATATCCAAGTCACAATTCTAGTAATAATGTCAACTTACATGTTCAAGGTAAAACAGTTATGACCTGTTTTTGCGAAATCGATATTTGTATCGAACTGCCCCATACATGGGGCACATTGATTCGTAATCTAAAATCCGCCTCTTTTATGTAAAATACCTAAAATAATAAATAACCCTCAATCCGTGAACCTGGGTCATTTGCGTCCTGCCCAAATCATTTTCTTCGCAGGTTGCTATTTAATTTAAAAAAATATTAAAAATAAGGAAAAAACCCTATTTTCCCTGGAGAAGTACGGCCTAAAGATTGGCCATGAATTTTTTCAGATTTTTTCATTGACAATTGTTGGTTTGGTAGTGACCCAGGTTCACGGGATTGAGGTTCCTCAAAAACCTTAACGGATTGAGGGTTAAAAAAACAAGTTTCATATTTCTTTATAATATTTATTCATGATAATCATATTATATTGTAGTATTTGGCACAGTAAGTGTACTTACTTTGAATGAAATTTTTATATAAGAATAATGTTCTTTCGTGCTTTTTTTAATCAACCTAATACCGAAATGATTCTAAGTTCGCGTAAGTTTTATTAAGTTTTATCATTAACTTTAAGATAGAAATAGAAAAACAAAAAAATGAAATAGAAAAACACACACACATATGCATGAAAAAGGCATACACACACGCCCACAGTCACAAATGACGACGATAACGAGGCAAATTGATACGCATCAATGTGCCCCCTGGGTTATTGTATCAATGCGGTCCATACCGTCTTTTCATTTTTTTAAACTGCCATTTTCGACTAGGATAGAACTTATTAAAATGACATCCTGTATCAAATTGTGAAAGATATGCCCTTACCATTTAACGTAATGTACAGCTCACACACGAAATTCGATAGGGTAAATCACGTTCGCAGGTAAGGACGAAAATTTTGTCGCGAGTCTGCGAAATCTGTTAGCTATTGCCAAGCGCGAAGCGGTGACTGTTTTCTGCCGAGATTCTGCTGTATGGTTGGTTTAACCGACACCTACCTATGTGTGTATCGGCGAACTTCGACTGCGTTCAGCTTTTATTTTATGACGACTGTATCTATGTGCCCCTTGTATCAATCTCCCTCAACTCCCCCTAGGTCAATGAAATCGGATCGGAGTCTGTAAGAAAACTAGATAAAGAAAAAGGTAAACTAGCCCCATCAAAAAAGAAACCGACGGTCTACTTAGAATCACGGAGGGGCCTTGAAACCGCCAATACCATGTGATGTGTATCATCAGATGTCTTCCTCAAAACTGTATAAGTTCCATTGAAAATATGATTTCGAAAAAAAGTACCTGCACGGAAAGATTGAAATGGTCACCCTGTATATGCTCATATATAATTAGATGCGCATATTACCAATCGCCACTGCGCTCTTGGGTAAACGACATCGTGGCTTGACTTCGTTTGGCTTACGGCTGACCGAGCCACAACCGCAGCGTCACGTTTATCCCGATCGAGGCTTTTGCGAAATAACACGCGGTTATTCCCTCTCCAATATGTATACGCAATACTGGCTCATTATGTTATGCTGTATTTTGCTAGTATTTACGTTCAACGTAATGCCGAATAAGCCCGAGAAGTTGTCGTCCGTTTCTCGTTTAATTGATGAAATCCATACGCGGTCATTGCAGCACCGCGAAACGGGCGATATTGAGAAATAAAGGCTTGTTAATAATTTATCGGCACCACTGTTTAACAATTATTCATTGAACGCATCTTCCATAACGATGAAGCCGAAATAGCAACGATAATAATAGCTGGAATAATAGATAGAAAATTATAGCAGTTGTTAGCATCAATGCGGTGTCAAGTCCTTCGGCTAATTCATCTGACTGTGGCGATTAATAATCATTGCAGTGGTTTCTTAATTGGGGAAATGAGTAATTGAAATAAATCGCAGACAAAAGTAAAAAAAATTTTTTTTTGATCAATCGTATGACTTTACAAAGATCGTTCTGACCGTAACGGAATTGCTGTCTCATGTAAAGTGTCATCGTACGAGTTTGTGTCTTTTGTGTTATACCTTGTCTTCGCGGGTGAGGTTCTCATTCCTACTACCCTTTAACCTTTTATTTCTCAGGCCAAGATCTTTCCTTTACATTTACTATGCCATATGATTTAAAAATTGTATCTTTTATTTTATACTTTCATTCCGAAAAGCTCCCTGTTGCATCGTTATTTTTTCGATGCCTGAGCCAGCAATCCAGCAAATGCTCTCGTTTGTCTTTTGCCGTTTCGGCTCATAGTCTGGCGCATTCTATTCACCCGGTTTCTCGGTTCGCGACTACTAAAAGACGATGCTCTTAAACTCATTAGAATTATGGTCACTCGGTGTTCCTTCTTCTCCTCCATCCAACTTGTATTACTTTCTTTCTTTTCTCTACTGTGCTCACCGCTCGTTGTTCCACAGGGAAAATAAAGTCTGGCGTAACTCGCTTCATTTTCCTCGTTCGCTCGACATTACCGCTACTTCCTGCTTTCCTGTGATTGTAATGGAAAAAACGAAAAAATTGTTTCAAAAAATCCTCCGGTTCTCTACCACTACTAAGATTTGCCCGTAAGCTTCGGGAAATGGTCCAATTATGACCGCCAATTAAAAAACGGAGATAGATGGAGATATGAATAGAGAATAAATGAAACGAACTATAATAAAGAGAGAGAGAGAGAGAGAGAGAGTCGGGGACGCAAGATGAACAAAGCCACGAAAAACGAAAAAAGAATAAAGAGATGCAAGTCTAATCTAGACATATAAAAGAGGTCCGTGACTGATTAAATATGTTCCTTAGAGGGTGTCGAGGTGTCCTAAGTAAGGATTTTTTGAAAATCCACTCTTAAGAGGGTGAAATGGGGTGTGAATGTTTGCATAGAAAAATATATTCCTTGCGTGTCAACGTCGAGCTTGGAAAATATGTTCCTTAGAAGGTGTAGAGGTACACTAAGAAATTATTTTTCGAAAATCAACCCCTAAAAGGATGAAATGAGATGTAAAAGTTTGTACGGAAAATTGTATTCCTTGCGTTCATCAACTTCAAACTCGGTATAACTTTTCGTGAAAACAAATAATAAAACGCATGATTTAGAATTTTTTTAAAACAACCCCTAATAAGGGGTGCAATTTGTAATGAAGTTTCTATGGGCCAAATTCCACATGGGGGAGAAGCTGCGGGTAAAAGCTGGTACCAATCAATTTGATCACCACTTATGCATGTTCCATGTTATACGTGTGATTTTTGCTTCCATCACGAATAACTCGATCGAAAATAGTTGTAAATAAATTTAAATAAAAGGAAATTAATGAGAAACGTCTAGGGTATAAAAGTTTTACTTTAGATTTGATAACATATATTTTTATTAGCCCGTGGAAGTCGCCAAAGTTGATGCAAACTTTTGCGAAATTTCTTCTCGTCTGTTTATTCTTAAAATAAACGTTCCCCTAAAACAGAAAAACTGATCAACCGCTGTTTCAGAAATTGATGGGTTCAAGCTCATAAACACTTTTTTAAAAGCTACTTTACAATAATTATTTGCGGATTCCAATGCCATCAAAGTGTTTTGAAAATTACTAACATTTTGACGATCCTTAAATTTTCAACACTACCGTATATTATAGTATCAACCCGATTGAATAGTGACATGTGCCTTAGAAGGTCGTGTACCTGAGTACTATTATCTACCTTTCATGACCTACTAGACTGCATCCGCGTCAGTAGCACAACAGTAAATTTCTCTCTCCCTCCCGTTACGCCAACTTGAGAACGGACTCGAAATTAATTGCGTCGTTGAATAAAAAAAGGCTAGTGATCCCGTTCCCTCGAGTGCGCCAATTCTCAGAGGTACAATATTGTTCGAAATGTGTACATATCGTGCTACCGAGCGCATAGAAACAAACATCTCGACCTGGTCCCGGCAGAATGCTCCGGAGAAGGAGAGTCGCTGCGGGAGGCTCGAAGTTTCTTCTTGGGACGCGTGCTCCACTCGATATCGATCTTGCGGCACGCGACTCTGAAACTCGCTCACTCAACGAGCGAAAACGGGCGAGTGGGTAAAAAGATTTGTATATATGTATATTCAAACATGTATATAATAACGGAGTATGTAGAAAAAGATGGAGGGAGCAAGATCGCGCTCGCTAAGTGGGAGGTTTGTGGGGATTTCCAGGCTGCTGCTCCGAGGATAAAAAACCAAGCAAGATCGGGAGAGAGAGGGGAGGACGGAAACTACGCTTCCACGGTCGATTACGAAGAACGGTGCTGATGACGGTAATATAGTAATAATGATTGTGTAGCAAAGAACGTACATTTTGCAAAGGAGGTAAAAAAACTTAGGGATGTGGGTTGTTGCATAGGGTGGGGGGAGGGGGGTGTAGAACCGAACATTTATGTATAAAATGGAGTGGAAGGGCACGCACATATATTCTTGACTCCCTCTCTCTCTCTCTCTCTCTGTGTTCCTCTCTTGTTCTCCCTTGTGTTCGTGGCAGGAATCGTACCGCGGCTATTATTGCTTTAATTGCGGTAACTCGGCTTGCATTTGGCTTATCCGGCGACCACGCCACGCCTCTGGCATAGTAATTATTTCGTGATTGTGAAGCAGAAGCGACCACATCGCATTCCGTATACCCATCGTAAGTGTCGCCCGCCTGGCTTTCCGTACCAACCTTTCCACAATGAGACAAACAAGCGCGATTCCCTAACGTTCGCTCGTCTTATTATTATGTATGTCGTTCGAATCATTGCCACGTACGGGAAAACCAATGAAAAGTTGTAATACTGGAATATCGTTTAACGTAAGCGATGAATTGAAAAACTGCTCTGATAACATGTTTACATTCATTGAAGATACAAGGTTATGGAGTGAACGAACGATTCCTCAGTCGCTGATGTAGGCATGTATTTTCCTACACTTTGACAAATATAGGGACGAAGTTCCGCAATTTTTTAGGGGTTGGAGAAGAGTCCATTTACAGAGGGGGAAAGATAGTTCAGATGGAGGCTGTTTTTTTTTCTGTTTTTCTAAGTAAATAGTTCGGTTGGTGATGAAAACTGTTTGGCTTAAAATACAGCCAGGGTGGTTAATACACTTGCGCGTTGTCGATTGTGGCCCGTATACATAAATAGTTTGAATATTATGAATTTATATATTCATATACTTCAAGATATACATCATTACAGCGGACGCTGTAGCGAAGCTTGGTGGCGCTGCTTTTCCCTCAACAATAACTACATTTAATGGAAAAGCGTTTTCCACATTTGCATCACGGACACATAAAAGGCGAAGGGTGTATTCGTGACTTGAGATTTTCTGTACTCTCGACCTCCTTCCGGCACGTCCTGGTAGACGAGGCAACTGAATACCTCGTCTGTCGCACATTGCACAAGCAGATTTTGACTTCTTCATTTCCCACTCTTTGGCTAGGTTGGTCGCTGCATTTTTTTCTCCCTGTACGCTCCTCAGTAAAACCTCCAGAGGTGAAAATACACAGATGAAAGTGTCAACGGCAACGGAGAAAGATAAACGTATGCCGTGGGGTATACCGAGGATGGGGAGAGTTGGACACAATGTGCCATAGGGCACTGCGGGCCACGTCTATCTGCACGTTTGCGGTGCGTAAGCAAATGCGGAAAGTTTCATGTTGGACAATATGCTAGTTCGAATATCCTCAGGCAGCGATAAGCTTCAAAAACAGTTCGTAAAATAATATAAAATACAAAAAATGATAATATATTTGGAACCCTGGGTAAAAAATCATTCGGTTGCCGGAAAAAATGTAACAACTGATCTTATTTTCCTTGACAGTCCATCTTTTTGGTCATAATTGATAGAGCAATCATCCATGGCTCGCTCCACGCCCATATTTCGTTACTTTTAGGTCGACAAGCAATTAATTATCCCGATAAATGTGCTCTCCTATCAGCGGGATGCAATGCACCATTGAGTTGTTAGGTACAATGTTTCATAACGTGACATATGGCTTATCACAACGTTGCACTTCAAGACTGGTTATGTTATTTTGTTATTTTCTACTATTTTTACTTTTTATTTATTGTTTTTTTACTGTTATTTTAACTTTTAGACATACAAGGGACGAGGCGAAAAATAAGGTAGTGACAATGTGAAGAAGAATGTGACATGTTGAAAACGGATCATTATGAGACGAAGTGGAGAATCAGCCGCCAAAGAGACGAAAGCGTAGAAAGCAAAAAAGAATGGTCTGGAGCAATGATGACTTATCAAAGTTATATTCTCCAATTTCCCTGTGATATTAGAATATATAAAATGCGGCAATATCGTTGGATTATCGATCAAATTGTCGAATAAAACCATAGCAAAAATATTCGTCTACGTGATCGAATACATGGTAGAAAAATCGGAAATACCATAATATGAATCGTCCCACAGTAATTGGATATAAGGTCTGTCAATCGGAGTTCGCGATGTGATTGGAACTCGAATGATACTCTCAAAGAAGAAGGTGAAAGAGCTTCATAACGGATGTAAGACCCTCGCAATCAAACCGCACATGCGTCATTTGAAAAGGAAGAAGGATGATGAAAAATAGAGAGATTTCTTTTAAATTTCTTAATAAGAGAAAAGTTCAAGAATAAACCGGTCACAAAGGACAGGGCTGTAGCCAGTACCGAGTACGCTGCAAACCGATACCTCAACTCCCGTCGTCAACGATAAACACATGGTATCACAAAGAGGAACGGAAATAAGTGACGGGGATGAAGAGATGATTGTGGAGAAGCTTTGAAGAATCCTGAATGGGTAGCAGGACGTGAAACAGACATTTTTTTTTCGACGGTAATCACACGAAACGAGTACCGACACGGGACTCCATAAGGAACCGCTTAAGTCCGCCAAGGCGATTCTTCCAGGCCGAAGTGGCTTCCTTCGTGCCATTATTTCAAAGACTTTTCCGCGGCTTAAGCTCATGGTTGCTAGCTCTAGCTCCCAGCTTCGTAGAACGTTGCTCTACCGGTTCTTTTCCATGCCCTTCCCCTCGACCAGGGACACCGATCTCTCGCTCTGTCTTCCCTGTCGTTTCCCCCCTTTGAGTTGAGCCGTCCACCCGGTCACCCTTTCCCACAGTTGGCCACAGTTACCCTCTTTAATTCTCCGGCGTTATATGCTTCTCGCACAAATTAACCCGAGACGTTTATAGACGTTGCTATTCCTCTCACCCTAAGCGCTTTCAAGCACTTGATTTTTTCCCCCGATCTACAGTTAAAGGAGCCAAAATCCCCGTGGCGTATATATTCCTCGTCAACGAAGAAAACGGCAATCGTAAGAATATATGGTGGTAGTAACAATGTTGATGACATTTACTCGAAAAATATTTGCCCTATGAATCGTTGGAGAATATTTAGCATACGCGATGAATGTTGATTATCAAGGCACTCTGCGAGACGACAGCTTGTCTTTGATTTATATCGCATGGTAGCTTATTGACATCCTGTTGAAGAATGACCCCACGAGGGAACATCCTGTGCAGAAATTTATTGAGGAATCTCCAGATCGTACCACATCCCTATAGGGATTTGATAGAAACGACACACGCAGGCAGTCTACATTGGAATTCGAGTGATTCCACGCTATTTCCCGACTGACGTCGTTTGAGAATTTTTTATTTAAATTCTCAACCGGAATTTATTGGGTGTTCAAAAAAAAAAAAAAATATCCTTCCGTCATGCCGTGCACAAATTTTTTGGAGAGTCCCAAGATGCACCCACGTCTCTATAGGGATTTGATAGGAACACCGCACATAGGGCGTCCTCATTGGGATCCAATTAGATTCTACACTGTTCCCCGATGAATGCTGTTTGAGAATTCTTACCACGTTCGAATCGACAATATATGAAGAGTCACGAGAAAAAAACTCGGCGTGTTGAAACATAACCTGTACGCTTTTTGTGAGCGTGTATGGTGTATGTATGTACAGTGTTACTATGTCAAAGTGCAGTCAAATCAATAACAAACGAGAATTGCAATGGATTTTCAGTGATATGATTTAAATCGACGTTTAAGATATACCGCTTATACTTTCTTAAGAATAAAATTTAAACTTTTTAAAGATCTACTCATTTTATATATCTATAAGGTAATTCCGGGGGAGTTGGCTCTAAGGGACAGATGGCCAATACAAATATTTCATAGAACCACTCACTAGATGTCGCCTGTTACTGCATAATTCGCTTCACGTCGTGCGCAGGTGTATTGTTTTGTCGAATGCTAATTATTTTTTATGTTTCATGTTTTACATTCCGGTGATGTTATTTTATGAAAATAATGGTTATTTTTATATTTCTTGAATGGTTCACGAGCAGTGCTTCGTTATAAACTCAAGATTTAGCATGTTTTTTTCTTCTTGTTTACATTTTAGATGAGTCCATTTTTCCCAGAAGATTAGGAGAGTCGGCCACATACAATCGGTGTATGATGGCCATACTATTACTTGTGATGTAATCGAATAAATTATTTTTTTCTACATTTGTTTAGATGCGTAATAAGTGAAAGAGAAAAGAAATTGCTCCGCGAATTATTAGTGCTGTGAAAAATGACGGTTTGTTGGTTCGTGCGGCTCCTAAGATTTATAAACGGACTAAGCATGTTGGCACACTATTAATATCTGACGGGCATATTAAGTTCAGAAAATGTAAAGAAAAGTCAAAATAATTGAAAGACGAAAAAACAATTGGCAGTGAAATAAAAAGAGAAAACTAGATTGGACCTAGCCAACCAGAAAAAATACCATAATGAAACGTATTGCAAGAAAAAGAAAAGCTATTAGATGGATCACTGAAAGTAGTGACAATGGCGAAGAACCAGTATTATGCGATTTATCAGATGAAGATGAGAGTACAGAAAAGGATAACTGTGTTGGTTGCGGAAAAAATGATTATGAAACCCGTCTCATCGAAGATTGGCTTCAGTGCATAGAATGCCAGCTTTGGGTATACGAAAATTATACTGAATTTGATGATATGGGTTCTAGATATGGGCAGAAGAAAAAAATATTAAAAACCAAACCATAAAACCCAAGAGACAACCAAGAGTAGAATTAAGCTCTGACCATCTCTCCTCTACACCTACAACCATCACATCGTCGTACATCGGATACTCCGGCATGGATGGCCAATCGTAATTTTGAAAAGCACTAATTTCAAGGTTGATCTCATGAGAATTTATTTTATTTTTGTAAATTAGCTTAAAGTTAAATGTTCAAAGTTTAGTTATAAATAGAGATAAATAAAGAAAAGTCTGCATTTTTATTTTGACGGATCCTTGAAAAAAATGTGGCTAACTATCCTGGACTTACCCTAAATTTTGTTTACAAAACTCAACTCACAGAATGCGATGAGATTCACCAAGAAGATCCGTATTGGATTCTGTTCAATAATGAGGGAAACCTTTAGGATTCAAATTGAATTCGTAACTCGGATTCCAATGAGGAATCCTGGTGAGAATCTAATGTAGGAGCGTGACGTTTAAATATAGGGATCCAATGCGACAAACTCAGTCGATCAGGAAGTAGGCACAAGTATGAGGATCCAATTGGGTCCATATGACAATTTATGTATGGTAAGCGTTGGTTTGCCTAGCTATATGTCATTTACAACATAGTAACGTCTTCGGGTGACGCTTACAGCTCACGTGTCCTGATAGTGCGTAACTATCGGCGCTGGTATTGAGTAAAATGAGCTGAGATCTCGAATAAAATGAAGTAAAGGCGGAGAAGAAAAGAAACGCACATTACCGGTAGAGAATACAAGAAGAGAAAAGAACGACTGTACTTAAAGTGCGCAACTGAAGTAGCCACGAGCCTTTTTATTACATCGCTTCGATGGTGTATCGGCGCTTTTTTTTTTACAGCTTTTTATACACAGTGCTGCCCGTATTATTTCTCATAAAATGGAACGCCGATATCAGCGCAATTCCTTTATTTTTCATACCCCTTCTCGCTATTTTGGTATCGGCAGTCAAGTCAGAATTACGTCGATGCCAGGAGACTGCGTAGTCCCCCCAGCCATAAATTTCAGGCTCGTCATTATTCGCCCCCGATCCCGACATGCATGATGCACCAAACGGTGGTTTGGCCCGGGGAAAATCGCCGTTGCGATTTCCGGTGCATCTACGCGTCCGTTGCACGAAGCAGCGCGCGCATCGAGATATCGTAAAATTTGTGCTTCACGTCGTTCTTTGCCTCCCCGTGGTAAACTCGCTGGGCCTATAAACTGTGGCTCATCTCGGAATCTCGCTCCTGTATACACGTACAGGAGAACGCTGGCGCAATTTGGCCGGCGATTCGCAGTACAGGGAAAACGTGCGGTATTCTCACTGTAGAGATATTTAGGTAGGTATAAACACACGCGGGATATGCAACGAAATGAACGTTGTACGAAGGAGCGTTTATCGTCGTGCGGATTGCCTGCGGACGCAAAATACTGGTTTCATTCCGTGGGGATTAGGAAAAAAGATTGAAAGAAGAAGAAAGAAGGGAGTGAAGGGGAAAGGGAATGAAAGTAGGCGAGAGGGGAAGAGAAGGAAAGGCAATCAATGTTTCTGGTGTCAATCATGGCTTATTGGCTGTTGGCTGCGTGTAATTATATTCGACTGATGAGTTGATGGCTAATTTTGAAAAGGTAGTATGCCCATGCAAAGCGAGTGCGATGGATCTATGACGTCATGTTGTCACGTACAGTATGCAATATAGACCATTGCTTGCATCAGGCGTTACATCACCTTGGCGCTCGAAAAAATAGGTATAAACGTTTTTTCAAAATTTACGCGACTATTAAATATATAGAATCATTTTTATTTTTCACAAATACATCATAGCTTGTTGAACAAATAAAAAAAACCGAATAAAACATGAAACATGGCGGATATATCAGTCGTCTAGTAAATTCCCTTTTCGAACTGGTGGACAGAATATCTCGAGATATACTCGATCGATTTTCATAACATTTATACCACATATTCTTTATAATACGATCTAGGATATAACATAGGATTTTTTTCTATTGGATATCGTGTTTATTTTTTATTAATTTTTAAAACTCAAAAATTTATTAAAAATCATAGTTTTATTTTTAAACAGCTGTCATTTCTATTTCAAAATGTTGAATTTTTTCCTTGTGCTATACTTTAGCTATTACGATTTTTTGAAAGAATTTTTCATTTAAAAAATTTTTTTCGACGATGCTTGACAGAGAAAAATTCCAACATCGGCAAAGATTTTCAAAAGATAGTCCTACCAGACGACTTATTTTCTCCGCCATTTTTAAATTTAATATGCGTTTTTTTTTAAATTTGTTCATACAACTATAATATATTTGTGAAAAATAACAATTATTTTATATATTAAAAGTTTGGTCAACATAAAAAAAAAATTTAACCTATATTCCCGAGTGCCAAGCTCGTGTAACGCCTTCACTGATCGAAATTGTACCTCCGAATCCTTAGTGTCCGTGGGATATATTGGAGTAACCTATTCTCACGATTATTCATGCTTGACTGAGTGATCAATGCCAGTATCGCTTTGCTCCATTGGAGTTAACGAATTTTGACACGATCCAGATATCCGGTCTAGTAGGATTGTACCAGGGCATGAGAGTCTCTTGGTTTGAGCAGCATCCGCCTTAAAGCTCAGCTTAGGAAATTGCTTCTTGAGATCCGAAGGGGCCTCGAGAGACTTGCCATGAAATATCTACGACTGCTTGCCCTTGCTTCACTCTGTGCCATTCCCCAGCGTCAACCAATAGTAGCTGCCCGATTTTTTTTTAAGACTACATGAAAATTTTGAAACAATCGCCTTTAGAGTCGTACGAGAAGCAGTAAAAAAAATACATTCACCCTTGATACATACACAATGAACTTGAGATTGTCGGAGACGTGCAGGCGATTAAGGTGAAAGCACGTATGCTGGGAAATTTCGAACTGGCGTCTCTTGCTGTAGTACTCCAATCGGTTTTGAGCGCCGTTGCGTCGCTAACTGCCGCCAGATACCATCCCCGCACCGTACACTCATTTTGTCACGATTATTGGCAATTACCTGGACGATATTTTTTGGAAATTCTCGTAGATATCCACAGAATGCAATGGTTCCAATGCCAAAATGCGCGTTTGTACATTGCAAAAAAAAATAATAATTTTAAGAGGATCTATTTGAATCAAATAGGTTTTTTCCTTGTCTCGCGACCTACTACGACCCTATTTGTTTCAAATATATTTTTTATTTGTTCAAGCTATTCTTTTTAAATATTAAATATAGTCGAATTAAATAAATAAAGATTAGATTCAAATTAAATGAATAAAGATAAAACACTATACATCGCACGAATACGAGAAAGGAATATACAGGGTGTCACAAAAGTAACGGGACGGCTGAGTATTTCCGCAGGTAAGACAATTTCCCAAAATGTTAAGGTCGTTCTTGAAGTAACTTTTCCCAAGAAATTCAATGGTGACCTTCATTTTGACCTTGGCGATGTCCTTCAAGGTTATTTCAAGGTCAAATTTTGTTTTTCAAATGGGAACCCCCTTTTTTGACATCGGCAATCGATAAAGCGGGAAATTTTACGTATAGATATGTACTCAAGTCACCGGTCCCCTTTGACCTTGAAGGTCACTGCAGGGTTAATTAAACTTAAACACAGTATGGATACCTCGGACAAGAATAGAAGCTTCTTAAATTCTATCGTTAAGACCAAAGTTATCAATTTTAACAAGGCGCATCTAGTGGTGACCTCGATCGTGACCTTGACCATGACCTTCAAGGTGATTTCAAGGTCAACTTTTTTTTTTAATGAAAACTCCCTTTTTGACATCCGCAATCGATAGAACGAGAAATTCGACGTACAGATATGTAGTCAAGTCATCGGTCGAATTTGACCTTGAAGGTCACTGTAGGGTTCATTAAGAAGCTTCTATTCTTGTCCGAGGTATCCATACTGTGTTTAAGTTTAATTAACCCTGCAGTGACGTTCAAGGTCAAAGGGGACCGGTGACTTAAGTACATATCTGTACGTAAAATTTCCCGCTCTATCGATTGCCGATGTCAAAAAAGGGGGTTCCCATTTGAAAAACAAAAGTTGATCTTGAAATAACCTTGAAGGACATCGCTAAGGTCAAAATGAAGGTCACCATTGAATTCCTTGGGAAAAGTTACTTCAAGAACGATCTTAACAATTTGGGAAATTGTCTTACCTGCGGAAATATTCAGCCGTCCCGTTACTTTTGTGACACCTTGTATAATAGGTTCATGACATAAAAGTGCGGTGAAAAAAAGTTAAAATATTTTTCTTTTTTTCACCTGATTATGTATAGAAAGACTAACCATTTTCCTCAACTGCAGAATGTTACAACAGTCTTCTAATGAAAACGAAGCCATGAGATTTTGGAGAGACTGAATCGGGAACCATTTTTCCGTCTGCCTCTTTTGTCGTACACGGGCAGATAAAAACCAAATCACAGATTGATTAGGAATAAATTAAATATTTATTTATTGAACGATATTAAATAGATCTAGATTTGAATAAATAAATATATATAAAATAAATAATTTTAATAATGGAATGGAATAGGAAACATTTTATTTCACCAAAAATCTATCTAATTAAAAAAATCAAATAAACGCATCTAGTTAATATCAAAAGAATTTTTCTGTCAGTGTTATATGTGTAAGAACTACTTCCCTTCGATTTGCCAGTAGCTCAACCAAAATATCATTTTCTAACCTCTTTCGAATACAGTTTTCTGTGGAAAACTGTATTCTCTACAGCTGCACTCTCCAATAATTAGACTGGAACGTGGACGCTTTGATTCATCCGGTTCAGCCCTTTTTGAGGAAAGTTTCGAAAACTTTTCATGGGTTTTTTCATCGGCCCGATTGATAATGAGCCCGTTGTCAGCTCAGAGAAAATTGGAGCGAAAATAGTGAATTACAGATAGTATCAAATGAGCTAAATCGAACGTCATCTAATTCATTGTGGATGCTATCAAAATACAAAAATACTCGACCCGCTATTTCCCGGTGTAACATGACAGATATTCTGTTTTCACTTACTTTGAAGGGAGCCTCACGGAAAAAAATCTTTATTCAGCGCGTAACTTTAGTTTTTTGTTCCCTCATCCCTTTCTATTCCGTTGATGATGGGGTTGCTCGTTGTTTCGCTCGAATTCATTTCACGCATTATAATCTTTAATTAAGCTGAGTTTTCCGGGAGTGCATAATGCGGGGTCGTTAGACGGCGAGAATACCGAGGTAGTGGTGTGTAGATATCCCGCTGCGTAGTCGCGGGCGGTGACCGGATCACACGGATGTGGCCTCTGCAGCCCCCCCCCCCCCCCCCCAGAGGCAAATACTGGAGCTCTTGGAAGCTTTACGTCGCGACTGCAATGCACGTTACAGAATTCGCGGAGGCTCGTCGTTTTGTAAAAACGATTAAGCGAGGGAGCGCGAGAGCGCCAGAGAGCGAGTGTGTGTGTGTGTGTGTGTGTGTGTGTGTGTGTGTGTGTGAGAGAGAGAGAGAGAGAGAGAGAGAGAGAGAGAGAGAGAGAGAGAGAGAGAGAGAGAGACGACGAAACGTCGGGCCGTCTCGTTAAAAATTACGAGGTAAAAAATATATATCCAGGTGTTACTCCTGCATCCTGCACACGTTCCCTGTGTAGTGTGTATTATGCAGTTCTTCGTTTCTGTCCTTATATAAACCTCCATTCCTGAGGCCCAAAAGGAGCGGCATTCCCCTAGTTTTTATCACATCTATAGACCCTCTATTTTTGAGTGAACGAGCTCGTATTTTTTCACCACTCGTCGTATGGTACAGTACACTTGAGCCCGCAAAAGTATAGTGCACATTTGTACGATCATTGAGAAACGAGATCACGGAAAAGGGAGCGAGGTGGAATTCTGGTTGCACACATTGGATCGTACGGAGCACCTCCGCGTTGCATTTGCGTTATGTTAAACGCACAATATATATATATATATATATATATATATATTAGGTGTAGTAAAAAGAAATCCATTATTTTTGCAATAGATGGCTTTAGTAATCTGTATCTCGCCTTGGATAAGTGCGATCGGATTGCGCTAGATGGCATTAGAAAGATAAGATTTCGTACTAAAATAAACATTTTAGACAGTTTTGTGATTGCTTGACTCAATATTTTTTGAGCGCGCGTCAAAGATGGCCACCAGCAAAGTGAAAATACGCCATATTTTACAGTTTTTCTTCGATAAAGGCGAAAACGTAAGCCAGGCGGCTGAAAAGGTGAATAGTGTTTATGGTCCTGATACTGTAACCAGCCAATCACGCGCAATTTTGGTTTCGTCGATTCCGTTCCGGTAATTTTGATGTCAAAGATGCACCACGCTCTGGAAGGCGAATTGTCGAAAATGTCGATAAAATAATGGAAATCTTCGAGTCCGACCGTCATGTAAGCACTGTTTCGATTACCCAGGAGCTAAACATTGCACAAAAAACCGTTTGGAATCACTTGAATAAGGCTGGATACAAAAAGAAACTCGATGTATGGGTCCCACACGAGTTAACGCAAAAAAACCTCATGGACCGAATTTCCATCTGCGAATCGCTGCTGAAACGCAACAAAATCGACCCATTTCTGAAGCGGATGGTGACTGGTGATGAAAAGTGGGCCACTTACGACAACGTCAAGTGAAAACGGTCGTGGTCGAATCGCGGTGAGCCGGCGCAAACGGTAGCCAAGCCAGGATTGACGGTTAGGAAGATTTTAGTGTGTGTTTGATGGGATTGGCAGGGAATCATCTACTATGAGCTGCTCCCCTACGGCCAAACTCTTAATTCGGACCTGTACTGTCAACAATTGAATCATCTGAAGGAAGAAATCGCCCAGAAGCGGCCAGCTTTGGCCAATAGAAGAGGAATTGTGTTCCATCAGGACAACGCCAGGCCACACACATCGATAGTGACTTGCCAGAAGCTCCGGGAGGTTGGTTGGGAGGTTCTTATGCATCCACCTTATAGTCCGGATCTGGCACCAAGTGATTACTACCTGTTCCTGTCTATGGCGAATGATTTTGCTGGTGAAAAAATCGCCTCAAGAGAAGCTTGTGAAAATCGACTGTCCCAGTTTTTTGCCAATAGGGACGAGGGTTTCTATGAGAAAGGCATAATGAAATTACCTTCAAAGTGGCAACAAGTTATCGATCAAAACGGTGCACATTAGACCTAAATCGGATCATTCTAACTATGCTAAATAAAGCCTTC
Organism: Ophion ventricosus; assembly: GCA_963932345.1. Lineage (NCBI taxonomy): Eukaryota > Metazoa > Arthropoda > Insecta > Hymenoptera > Ichneumonidae > Ophion > Ophion ventricosus. The sequence continues at coordinate 13,446,113 of OZ010715.1, read as the reverse complement.
AATTTCATGCAAAAATAATGGATTTCTTTTTACTACACCTTATATATATATACCCTTGGCCAAAAGTTTGGGGCACCCTGCAATTTTTCTTTCCGGACAAAAAATTGAATATCTCGGCCAAAAAAATTCGGAAACCAATTTACCAAACGGGGTTTTGAAAAGAGTAAAACCAGCTTCAATTTGCTTTTTTAATTTTATTTTTTCGATTTCTTTTGTGCCCGGTACGTCATTTTGAAAATGACGGGTTTTCACGATTTTCGCATCTCGTAAAGTCGTTCGCTGGACTTCGGAAAAATAGAAATCTCGCTATTTAATGAAATGATCTTCGAAAAAGGAAGTGTGAGCTTTAGTTTCGTTTTTTTTTTATTTTACAATTTTTTTTCGCAGAGAAATTTAGTTTTTCTTAAAAAAACGGCAGGTTTCCGTAAAGCCGGCATCGTGCAGCGTATCGTGAAAACTATGAGGTTGAGAATATTTGTCCTAAGGACTAAAAAGTTTTGTTTTGTTATTTTGGAGTTGTTAATTTTTTTTTCAGTTTTTTTTGGCAACATTCTTTTTTATCGCTAATTTTGGTTGATCGTCGACGATTAATCTAACTAATTTATTGCCGTTACTTTGAAACGAAGATGTTTTAAGGGAAATATCAAGAAGAGAAAAGCTACTGACATCTTTGGCCACAAATATTGGGTACCCCTATAAAATGTTGATATTTTCAAAAGTACATAAAGCTATTATAGTTGTGTTGCACTAAAGCTAAGTTCGCATCATCAAATATAAAATTAAACAATAAAGAACCGCTTTGAATGAATTGCAAAACGTCTGGATCGTAAAATTACTCAACATGTGCATTTTTTAAATTGCTACAAAAGCTTTTACCCGTCTTTATTTGCTCATCTCAGAGTAGACTTTTCTCCGATTTCATCAATACAGCGCGATTCCTTGCTTTCGAAAATGGGGAAGAGTAAGGAGCTTTCCTACACCGCTTCACTCAAAGCGGTTCTTTGTGGTTTAATTTTATATTTGATGATGCGAACTTAGCTTTAGTGTTAATATCAATATTTGAAAGTTAATATCAATATTTTATAGGGGTGCCCAATATTTGTGGCCAAAGATGTCAGTAGCTTTTCTCTTCTTAATATTTCCCTCAAAACATCTTCGTTTCAAAGTAACGGCAATAAATTAGATTAATCGTCGACGATCAACCAAAACTAGCGACAAAAAAGAATGTTGAAAATAGGAAAAATAAATAAAACATTTGACGCGATTACTAAATATATAAAATCATTTTTATTTTTCACAAGTACATTATAGTTTTATAAACAAATTTAAAGAAATGAAATTTTTCTTTAGTGGCGGAGATATGAGTCATCTAGGGACCCTTTTTTTAAGCTAGTGGACAAAATATCTCGAGATTTCAACCGATTTTCATGAAATTTTTACCACATATTTTTTATATTATTATCTAGGATGTAGCATATGATTTTTCTGATTAGATGCCGCGTTCATTTTTTATCAATTTCTAAAATTCAACATTTTATTTTTCAGACGATGCCCGACAGAGAAAAAAATTCCAGCATCGGCAAGGATTTTGAAAAGAGGGTCCGACTAAACGATTTGTATCTCCGTAATTTTTTAATGCTTTTTATTCGTTTATTTTTTTTTATTTTTCATAACACTATATTATATTTGTGAAAAATAAAAATTATTTTATATATTTAATAGTCACGATAGAATTTTTGTATTATTTTTATACCTATTTTTCCGATCGCCAAGGTAGTGTAACGCTTTAATTTTGGAATTGAGGATCATTAGTTTTACTATGAGTACGGTCCTCGAAGTAAAGCAGCCTCAAAAATCACGTTTTCGTATATAAGCACACATACACACTCGTATATGTATATAATGTTTCAAGGACTAAAGAGAAGAAGGAACGCTTTGTATTTCTCGTCGTTTCCATACGTCAGACGAAGGCGCACCGTGTGGAAACTGGTTCGAGAAGTGGAAGAAGTGAGATGTATAAGGAGACGAAAGGGTAGTCGAGAAGAAGATTGTCTAGACGGAGGGAAATGGATCCGTCACACTTTCTTTGCTCTCGTACCTCTACGTCTTCGATGTTTTCTTGCATCTGAGGTGTAAACGATGGGAACAGAAAATCAGAGTAGGTAGGCATGCTCTACCTCGTCACAGCTGTCAAGAATCTCGAGAAGTTTGGAATACGCAAGGGAGTCTGCAGTTTCTATTCTAGTTGCGAAATCATCTGATAAAAACTTGCAAGTTCTGCTATGAATAATACAGGTGTAGAACGGTAAGGGAGTGCATGATTGAGTCTTCTAACGAAGAATGAAAGTTGTCAAGCAATTTGTCAAAAAATTCCACATCAGCGGAACTGATTGACTCGTGTTTTTTTTTTTCAATCGAATTTTAGCGACCTAAGTCAATAAAATACCGGGGAAATAGTCGATGGCGTCGCGAATTGAGGCCTCGTATCACACTCTCCTACCACTCTGAAATTTTATACCCTCATTTCGACGCAACGATACCCTCAATTGCTCCAAATTCTAAATTTTGAAAAAAAAAACTATACAGATTGAAGTTACCATAGGTTGAATTGTCAATTACTAACCGATGCACCGAAATCATGCACATTTCAAGACCGTTAGGTTTTGAACTTTTCTCGACAGTGAAAAAACACAAATTTTGAGCGTTGTTCCAACTGATTTTATGGAAAAATTGGCGTTTAGAGATTTTTTTTACATAAAATTAGCAAAATTCTACCAGCGCAGCTGAAAATATTATCGACAATCTTGAAAATCTAGTGCATCAGATGACCAACTGGCGATGATACCGCATGGTGAACGTGCACACATAGGGTAATTCCGGAGTAATTGGCCATAAGGGAGACATGGCCAGTAGGAATATTTCCACAAGTTTAAGGAAAAAATAGAAACGTAAGTAAAATTCTCCTTAATTGTTTTGTCTACTGCTATTTTTTTTTTAAAGAGTTCGTGTTTTCATGGGTTTAAAGGGTAATGTTTTTAAAGATTTCATGTTCGTTGTGGTGATGTTCTTTGCAAAAATAATGGTTTTTTGTTTGTATTCCTTGAATAGTTCACGAGCAGTGCTTTGTTATAACCTTAAGATTTTCTATGTATTGTTTACTACTTGTTTAAATTTCGGATGTGGTTATCTCTCGCAGAAGATTAGAAGAGATGGCCATGTATAGTCGGTATATGATGGCCATACATTTATTTTAGATGCCTAATAAGTACAAGAAAAAATAAATGACTCCGCGAGGAAACTAAACCGAAGAATAACTAAAAGTAGCTATTAGTGCTGTGAAAAATAACGGATTGTCGGTTCGTGCGGCCGCTAGGACTCATGAATGGGCTCAGCAAGTTGGCAAACTATTGAAATCCGACGGACATATTAAGTTTTGAAAATGTAAAGAGTCAAAATAATTGAAAGACCGTAAAACAATGGCTAGTAAAATAAAAAGAGAAAACAGATTGGGCCTAGCCAGTCAGAAAAATTACCACAATGAAACGTAATGCGATTTATCAGATGAAGATGTGAGTACAGAAGAAGATAACTGTGTTGGTTGCAGAGAAAATTATTATTAAACCCGTCTCTTCGAAAACTGGCTGCAGTGCATAGCGTAGACTGCAGCCGAAAGTTTGGGTATATGAAAATTGTACTGTACTCAATAATAAGTGTTCCAGATATGTCCGGAAAGATTTAAAAATTAAGAATCAAAACATAAAACCAACGAGACAACTAAGCGTAGAATTGAGTACTGGCAATGTCTCCTCCACTCCCATAGCCATTACACCCAGATACTTCGGGAGAGATGGCTAATCGTGATTAAGGTAGTAGTCTCGCCACAGTCACGTTGACCAGTTTGTTCTCCGCTAAATCGATGAAAACTTCGAAAAATTGCAAAATATCCTTACAATGTAGGTTGTACATCTTATCGGGATGTAAAAAGTAAAAGCAGTAAAATAAAATAATGTTGAAAACGCCTAATATAATGTTTACTTAACCCCCACTTTTGTATCAGACTATCCATTTCGGCTAGTTATACGTAGATACTCTGCGTATACGGTTATGCACATACTTCTGTAATCTAGTTCTAGTCTGCTACAGTCGCTTCGTGGCGCTAGCGTTGCTAGATATTGCTTAATTTAGATCGCTATATCTCTGAAACTAGACGGTCAAAAATTATGATTTTTTTTTACCCACTTCGTCATATGTTCCTCTGTGATTGAGAATAAAAAAAAAATCTGTAGAAAAGTTTCGAAGTTATTGCGTGAAATGTGAAATGTTCCACTGCTCCCCATAACAACACGTGTAAAACCACGAAATCTTTGATTGCCAATACCTCGAAAACGGAACGGGAATCTTTTTGAAATTTTGCAGGTAATAATTTAATTGTGGCTTGAATCAGTCCTTAAAATTTAAAAAAATCTATAGAAAAACGCCTCGGCGAGACTACTACTTTAAGGGGAGATATACACCTAGATGGTCGAAAAAATCGATTTTTTTTGCATTTTCTTGAAGTTTGAGATCTCCAGAATATCTGGTGAAAACGGCAAGTTAATATTTCGATAAATAAGCCAGTTACAGCCGAGAAAGTGAAACGTGTTTTGCGGCTCCGAGCCGACAGGCAGGTAGCGGCAAGCGACCCTTCGAACAAAGCGTGTCTAGACCTATTTCAAAAGTGAATGGGAGCCCGTCTTCGCGGATACAAGAAAAACAATCCTGGAATCGGCGGCAAAAACAAATTGACGGCAAAGCTTATAGATAAACTGAGCATTTACTATGGTTTAGCTATTCGCAGAAACTGTAACTCCAAGGATGACATGAAAAAAGCGATATGGGCAACATTCTACCATTACGGCTCAACAGACAGCAAGCCTCAACATCATTTCTGTCCCGAAGGCCCCGAATCGTGATGCAAGTGGTAATAAGCGAAAGCTAAAAAAGAACTGAAAAATTTCCGTCACGATTATTCTGCATTGCCAAAAATGGTGTTAGATGTCATCAAACCAATATACGAAGACCTCAGCAATGACAAATTTTTAGAACGCTGTGTTGGCGGATATACCCAAAACTGCAATGAGAGCTTCAACCAACTTATTTGGAAGATAGCTCCAAAAACGATGAACAGCGGGGCCAAAATCGTTAACATTGCTGTATTTCTTGCAACATGCACGTCCAACAATGGTGTCACCTCATTATTGGAAGTTATGAACGTGTTAGGAATATCGGTTGAATCAGGAGCGCACTTGTACGCTGCGCAAGAAGACGAAACTCGCATAGCGAAAGCCGAACAGACAAAAGAAGGTCGAATACGGCGCCGACAACAAAATTTACAAGCTATGAACATTCCGTCGACCGTAGAAGACCTACACTATGGGCCTGGTATCGATGATTCCATGTAAGTTGACAAATTTCATGATGTATTCATTCCCAAATTTTCAAACGCGTTTTTCTCAAAACCACGTTTTTCAAATCGGTACCCAAAATTTCTCGAAAACCAATTAACCGATTGCCTTGAGGTTTTTTGTGGTTATTCTATACACCATTATCTAGTACTTGTCATAGGTTTTTTTTCCGTTACTTAGTTTTTGTTTTATAGGCAAAATTATAACTAATTTTTGGCCCAAAAATCACTATTTATGTTCAAACGTCCGCCATTTTGTCATAAATCGATATTTTCAAAATCGGCTATGACAAGTACTAGATTATAGTATCTAATTTAATAATCTTTTTGCTTTTTTTTCAGATGATTTTTGAAGAAACGCCAGTGGGTACCGTATACGCAGATTTTTTTACGACGCTCCAAGGATCATACAATATCCTTGTATATTTTTGATATTTTTAAATAAAGAAAATTAAACATATTTTTGAATGTATATACTTTTAGATAATTAAAACCCCAATCCGAAATTTCAAATAGTTTTCCTTGAAAAAATTCACAAAAATGACCTTTTTTTCCGGCTCCTAGGTGTATATCTCCCCTTTAAAAAAAACGCTTTTTTTAAGGTTAATCTCATAAGAATTTGTTTTATTTTTGTAAATTATCTCAAAGTTAAATGTTCAAGGTTTAATTACGAATAGAGATAAGTAAATAAACGTCTGTACTTTTATTTTGACGGATTCTTGAAAAAAAACTGTGGCCAACTATCCCGGACTTACCCCATACACGCATCACACACGAACTTGCCGTAACCGTCGCCTATTGGGCCTCTTTGCTGTCGTGTGAGTCGCAAACGGTTGCTGTGGCATCTGGCGGTAATGTACAGCGGCTCGTAACCGAAAATTACGAACTCGGCAATACCGTCATGACCGCGTCGGAATTTCGCAGCGTGTAATACATGGATTTAAGACACATAGGTAAGGTTTTATAGCGTAGCCCTGAGACCTGGAATCTTGATTTAGTAAAGGCCAGTAGTAAATGGGTTTTTCAGGTGATCGTAAGGCTTCGGCTAAGAAATATGCAAAGAGACATATACTCAAAGCGTGTCAACAGAGCGGACCTAAACTTGTAGAGTGGAAAGGTAAGCGAACTTGAAGAGACAAAGTGTACGGTTGTAATGACTTTTGGTAGTTTTGCCTGCAGTGGGTACACTTTGCAGCTACGACACTGGCTTGCTCCGTTTTACTCCCACCGAGACTATATTAGCCTCACTCGTATGTTCAAGACGAGAGTTTCTCTGGAGGAGAGTAGAGACCACGCGTTATCGTGTACAAGAAATTGTTACATGGGTTAAGCCCCCGTGCACTCTGTACGGTGTACTTGAACTTTGCCATGTCTTATTTTCTCCTGCAGTGGCCACGTTTCTATCGTTCCAGGCATTACTGCGGTTCACCACGTGGCTCGTTAAACAGCATGCTCCAGTCCGCTGTGGCTTTGACCGGAAAAAGGTTCGCTGCAAATAGCCCAGTCGTATATATTCGAATAAAATTTCTGTCCCGTTGAATTAATTATATAAAAAACTTAACATATTCATTCCCATATTTTTCCTCCTTGCATCTAGGACTTTGGTTTATACGTCAGACGTTTTAAGTTTTAATCACAGAAGACCGGAAATTGCATTTACCCTTTAGCATTACTCTTTTCAGGGTTCCTAGAATCGTTAGGAACTCTCATAATTGCGTAATTTTGACCCATCGTACGTCACAGTTACATAGCTCTTATAATTTGCTATCTATCGTGCTTCAAATAGGCCGACTGCTATTTGCGGCGAGACATCGTTAAATACATTTTTAAATGTTTTTCCCATACATTACCAGTGTCAAACGAATAGGCGATTTGAAGCTCTAATCAAGACTCTAAAAGAGATATCTTTCCCGAAAAAAAGATTGGGAAAGATCTTTGTAGGGGCCCAACTGTTCATGTGATCCTTTGGCTTAAACCCTAACACCACTGTAATGTCCCAAACAAAAAGCGTTTTTTGACATTTTTTTCGGACGGAAAGAAAGGTTATGCAATAATAATATTGGAGGAGGTCGTTAAGCATATATTTAGGTATGCAAACAAATTTTTTTTAAAGGAGCTTATCGAAAAATGGCGACACCAGAGCCATTCTCCCGAGGCGAGTTGAATTTGCGGCGCTCTGCAGCACGCAGCATAACTGGTGTAAATATGATTCTGGAAAAAAAACACTTAATCTTGATGTTCATAGCTAGAGAAATACGTAGGGGATTGTAAAAATATTGATTTTTGTAAGATTGGCGAGTATTAGAATGAAAACTTTCAATTTTCGACGAAAAAAAGGGGTATCTTTTGTTAATAAAATATGTTCAAAGTAATTTATCGAAAATTCCCGACGTATTTCTCTTCGAAATGTTGTTCACAAAGATATGGTTGAAAATTCAAACGAAAAAAATTAAAATTGTTTAAGTTGTGCTGCGTGCCCTTTTGAAAAATTGTGTTTCGATAAAAACGCTTTTAAAGTTTTGAAATGTCGTTTCGGAGCAGTCCGACGCGCTAGGGGGGAGATCGAAACTTTTATGAAAAAAAATTCTTTCAGGGAAAAAACTCATTTTATAGAGGATACAAAGCATCTTTTAAGCGAAAACAAATCGATTTTTTGACAAATTTATAGTGGTGTTAGCCCTTAAGAATCAAAAATCTTATGGAACTAGAAAATAGTGAGAATCGTGGAGTAATTATTGCGGTTACGGAGAAATAATTGTTGGTGAAAAAAAATAGGGAAAACCGTTACTTAATTAATTAAACAAAATTCGAAAAATTCTAGCAATCGTAAAAGTAATCAAGTGTTTATTAAAAATTGCAATTTTATGCGTATACAATTCGAACAAAGCCCACTCTAGGATTGTAACCTGATCGTCCGTACCGCGGTCAATACCCCGTATTACGTCAGGATTTAAGGGACTTGAGCCAAGGGATAGAGTTATACGTACGTGTTGTTTATAATCGTACAAAAATTTTGCTATAATGTTTGTTCATTTCTTGAGAATATATTACGAGGAGCTAACATACAAAATGACAGTAGCAGATGGGTGAATACGAATTTCCATTTTTCATTAACGTTCAAGTCGAAAACCTCTTTTACAAAAACCTTTAAAATCTCTACAGCACTGAAGATAGACGGCAAAAGATTTACAAGAAAAATCGTTATAACCTTTGCCCGCATTATTATCCCTAGTAAATTCACAACAGCTAGCTGTGCGCCACACAGTGGAAGTGAATACGCCAGCCTTGGCAAGTGAATGATATTTTCCACCTCGTCGAAGTTTGCGTTTTAATAAAATAAGTTGGGCCAACTTAGGGGGGAATATACGATGGGGATAAACGGTGCCATCCAGTTTTTTGGTGTCATACTATTCTTACCATACTGCTGAGAAAATAAGAGAAGCTCAGTGAAAAGACGAGAATGTGCGGTGGTGGGAGGAAAAATCTTGAGGGGGGGATGTGAAGAGAAGGGAGGAGAGGCCGGAAGAGAGATGAGAATAAGACTCACGAATACGATCATAAAGGGGAAGAGTAATCGTCGACGAGACGCCCTTATGGGCACCTACACACAGGCGGAGTGAGAGCTACGGCTCTCTTCTTTTCCCAGCTTCTCCGGGAGAAGGGTTGCTCGTGGAAAATGCAAAGAAGAAGGAGGACGAGCAGCGAGCTGCTGCGCCGGCGATGATAATATTGCCGTGGTTGGACCGCTGTAACCACGACTTGATGCGAAAATACGAGCCTACGATGGTACACACGACGAGAATAGGCGACGGGAAAGGCATGGCGGTGGGCGAGCTTGCCAAGTTTCCTGATTAAAGCGTTAATTTGTAATTAAAGAGATTGGTCGACAGATCTTGGCTGTATGGAGCTACGTTGGCGACGATGGGCCGCTGCTTTTCCAGGCAGCAATATCCGCATGTATATATTTAGGCTACGACGAAACAGAGGCGACACGGCGCAACGCTAACGAGATTGCAATATACGCTTGGTCGATCCATTGAAAAGTTATTTCGAAGACTTCACTCAAAAGTTTCCCGATTCGAGAAATCGCTCGTGAAGCACACGGGTGTTCTTGCATCACGAAGAGTACGATGAACAGTTTATTAAGACCTTACACCTGAGCCGAGAAACAATTTTGGCTGTTTTTTTTTATTGGTTTAAATTATGTATACATTTTTTATTTTTATTTTTAGAGCTCAGTTTTCATATCGTCTCCGAGCGCTCCGAAACACACGAAACAGCCTAGAAGGTGAAAGTAGCAATTTGGAGTCGTTTAGTCCAGTCGTTGCACAAGAAATAACCAAGCAACCGAAGATCTACTCCAGGGAGGAATTTCTATAAATTTCTCCCTGGGTACACGCAAATCAGTTTTGAAACTTTAAACGCGTTTTTTTCTCGAAATCGCGTTTTCGCAATTGGGAGGATGCATAATTCGGGCAGTTTTTATCCAATTGACCTGAAATTTGAACCGTAGTTTCTTAGATAGATTCTATGAACAAGTATCTACGATCTTCACGACTCATTAACAATTAGCGTTTTTCTAAACTAATTGAGGCCAATGTTTTAGCGAAAAAATTTTTTCATAATAATGCCATTTTGCGAAAAAAAACCATATTTTTTTTATTAATCGTGTGTGCTTGTCTAGCAAAACTAATGTAAATTACATTTTTTTAGGTCCTAATCCATAAGAGCTATACGTCCTCCCGCCTCAAAAATGCTCTTAGTAGCCACGACCGGGCCGCTATTTCGCATTTTTTTTTCATAAAATTTCTTTTTTGTATACGTCAACACATGTAGGATAAATCCTCCAAATTTCACTTTGATTTCTTTGGCAGTATTCTCAAAAGGAATTCCCAAAAAAGTCTCGTTTTTCGGTTAGCTACATAGATGTAACGCTTTAAAAAGCCTTGGCGCAGTCTCACATTCATTGAGACGAATCGACCACGCCGAAAACAACGAAAACATATGCCACAATTATCAGCAACGAGTCTGCTTCAGTCATTTTGTTCACGAAAAGCAATAGCTGGTGTCAAAATGCGTGTTGCCAGCCACGAACTACGTCCTATCGATTTACGGTTAATTCAACCAAACGATAATTTGCTAATCTGCTTCTAATATTTTTTTTGTGCGGTAAGTGAGTCTAATTCTTTTTAACATTAAAATCGGGAAGGTTTGCCCCTCCCTAACAATTCAACGTCGACTGTGAAAATTTCATTCGGCTCAGCCGTTTTCGAGAAATGTTCCGAAAATTTTTCATAGATTTATTTAAGGACGGAATCGCATATGATCTCTGCATAAGGCCATATATCACGCGCCAGAAAATTTCGCCGCGAGTTCCCGTCTCGGCGGTACTGCAGAGCTCGTAGTCTTAACTACGAGCTGCCGCTTACTACCGCCGGATGGCGCAGCGCTCGTTTTCTATAAAGCCAATCCCGCCAATTCGGAATAATTTCTGTGAATGTATAGCGCACACAGCACATTATCACGAAAACATAACTGCATGTGAGTCGAACAAATATACAAGGTTATTGCTGCCACTTCTGATCTGCCAAAAAACAATTGGTTGTCCCGGAAGGATACGAGCGCCGTCGGTAATACGAAGAATGCGAGCTGAGCGCTGGGAGTGAGAGAACAGATGAATTAGATTTTTGCGATCGTCGATATTATCTTGAACTTTGTTGGTCGTCGATGATATTATGCTACTTTTCTGTAAAAAAATTCAAAACCCCCATTTCTCCGTCATTTTTCCATAAAATGAGCTCAAACAAAGCTTAAAATATGTTTTTTTTTTCAGTATCGAGAGCCTGACGGTCTTGAAATTTGCATAATGTCGGTGCATCTGATAGTAATTCACAATTTATCCTATGATATCTACTATCTGTAATTTTTTTTTAAAAATTTGGAGAAATGCCGACCGTCCAGCTCCTGGTGCAACAATATTGCATGCACACAAAAAATTTCATTACAATTGATTGTATGGTTTGGTAGAAACCAGTGTTTGAAGTGGTGGGAGCGGTGTACTACACGGCCGTGAGAAATGATGTACTATCAGTTATAAAAATAGAACAAAAAAAAAATGCGAACATCATAGAATCCATGGCTTGCTCCGAGTCGTTCTTCGGTTACTGTGCGTCTTTAATATACCTGGTTCTGTCCGGACATTTGGCTTTCTCGACGTTTTCGAATCAACTGCTCTGAAACGCTATCCTAGGAGCTTCATATATATATATATATATAGAAATCATGAATATAGCTTGGTCTTCTATCGTCGATGCGATGTCTGCTTTCGGCATAAGCAATTTTCCGAGATTAAAATCAGTTCTCGCATCAAATCCGCGTTTACCATCGCATTCATAGCGAAATCTGTCAGATTTTCTTCGTTCACTGAAATTCAACAACACCCAAGAGGGCTGAACACGCACCGAGAGTTTACTTATATGAGTATATTTGTATATTTATTGAAATCTTATCTGTTCAGGAGAGCAATAATTTGACAAGAAATGCATGAATAGCATGAAGAAATTTTTGTTTTCTCAATTAACTCAACGATGTTGCTTTATGTAAGCATCTTCAATTTAAAAAAACAACGCAGTGATACATTGTCTAGATTATCACGCAAAATGGTCTATATTACTGATACAAATTTCGAAAACTCACGGAATTTTCTACTCTCTTCCCGGTAGTTATTGCTTTTCCCTTCGCCGTTTGGAAAATTAAGGTCCATTAGCAGGCGTCTAAGCTTTTACGACTCTGTAAAGATTAAAGAGAGAGATTTTAACAGATCAAGTGGTGCATTACCGTACGTTTTTGAAGTACTCCCTCGGCCTCTTTTATCTGGCGTGTTCTTGGAAAATTATTTATATGGAAATTATGAAAAGTGGCATCGGCATCATCAAAGTAACAATTTATCGATATTGGATTCGATGTTGTTGCTGACGAATTCTGGAGGCTTTAGGATCGTAGGTATTGTCATAGCATACCGATTGAAAAAATCGTCTGCGTGCAATGAGTAACTTGAAAATGGCAAAAAAAATCCTCTGCCCAATTTCTATACTGTAGATACTACGAGAGGAATTCTAGCAGAATTTTACGACGCCTCAATCTTAGATCAATAGTTTCGTCAACGGGATTACAATTGTTCGTCATCGTTTCTTGTCTCGTACGTCCATTATTCACGTTGTTCGATACAAATGCAATAGAAGACTATTCAGATAGGGAATAATAGTTCTAAAAAATGGAGGAAAATGGAAGTCGTATGAGCTCCCGCAGTTGTAAAAATGAAAGATAGCGATATTTTTTATTTTCGCTCAAGCACTTACCGTTTTTACGCGAGAGATAACGAATACGACAAGGTTTCGCGTTAACATTGTGAGGAATTAACGAGGGTTGCGAGGCCTTGTTGCCCTCGGGAATATTTTTCAGGTCGCTGCAAAACGTTATCCCTCTCTCCTCGGCCCGAAGTATCTTGAAAGAGGAGACGCACACACCTGACTCCTATGATCTCGGTGAGAGAACAGAGTCAGCGAGAGAATGAGAGGAGAGCTAAGCGAATGTGCTGAATGAATGACGGACGGCTTGAGGAGTTGAGCTGGGCGAGTGAAGGACTTGGTGAATGAGCAAGAACTACGTTGAAATGAGGCGAAATTTCAACAGCTTAACCTCCTTTACTCATCCTCATTAATTTTCGGCCTCTCCAGATACGTACTTTACCGACAGATTGAGAGAACGTGTAGGATTTGAGTTTCGCCGCAATTCTTTGGCGATCGAATCGTAAAAGTAATTTCAATGAATATGAAATTAGCGTTATGAGCAGAGATTGTTTGGCTTGAAAAAGAGAGCAGAGTTAACGATGGAAATAGATAAAGTTGACCAATGTAAAGAGGTACGGGAGGAGGAAGAAATCTTGGGGAGTTTTTCGAGAGGGACTCCGCATGGAGATAGAGAGAAGAGGAGAAATCGCCGTAGGCAGATGACAGCGAAGGCAGATGGAAGGAAAACGAGAGGTGAGAGAGAGAGAGAATAGCCGCACTCCCACCGAGCTTTTGAGAGTACGGTATGTCTGTATATATACTTATTATAAGCCCCGAGGACGAAAGAAGGGAACTGAGAGAAGAGGAGTAACAAAAATGCGGCGGTTTCAATTTCGCCGAGTTCGCCTGAACAAATATTCTTAGATAAAGAGAGCGCTTCTGTGCCTCGACGTTGGGCGTCCTCTCGTCTTCGCTACTGGTGCATTGAGCCCACCAAGCTCTGCAAAGGACAACCAAGATGACGACCATCACTGAGACGAATCTTCCGGATGGCTGATGTTGGTGTGCCAAGCACGTCGTACCTATATACGCCGATGCCTTTGCCTTTTCTAACCCACTGTTCTTAGTTCCTCTCCTTCATGCAACACGATCCTATATATGTATCGCAGAAATAGAGAGAGAGAGAGAGAGAGAGAGAGAGAGAGAGAGAGAGAGAGAGAGAGAGAGAGAGAGAGAGAGAGAGAGAGAGAGAGAGAGAGAGAGAGAGAGAGAGAGAGAGCGACAGCGAGAGCGCGAATAGAAAAGAGGGAAGGAATGGTGCACTTGTTCGCGTTCTTAAAGCTACTTCGCCTTTTGCCTCTCAGTGTTCGGCAGACGACACAAAAATCCAATATTAAAACTCTGCGGATCGCTTTTTCACCAAGACTGTCACATCTTTGAGAAACGAGATTAGCTGCCTTCCCTTTTCTCCCTTATTTCCTTTTCCTCCCGCTCCGTCTTTGTTACTCTTCTTCACCCTACTCCCATTTCTCTGCTTATCACTCCTCAAGCACTAAAACTCAATGCGTGAAATACTTACATTATTTAGCTTTAGCCAGGTGGAAACACTAGACTTTCAATCGATACAGTTAGTCTTAGGTATAATAGTTACATTACCAATCTTTGATGACAAAAACGATTGCCATTTTCAGCCGCATAAGAGAAATGATTGTAGTGAACGGCAATTCATACCGTGTGATTTGAAATTTCCTTTAATTACTTTATTTTCACCTGCCGCCTGTGCAGAAATATTGTCATGCATACAGTCCGATTCGGCCTAAGATCCTGGTTTCTCAGTCGGGATCCAGTCGGATATCGGATCGGTTCCGCAAGCGAAATGTAACGCTCGCAAATCGGATTCCAGCCAGGATCCTAATACGGAACCATTAAGGACTCTAGTCAGAATCCAAATAGAAACTTTGCATAGGATCTAGGCTAGAATCCCGAACTTCTAAAACAAGATCTAGTTCGATATCGAATCGGATCCCAGGGATGAATGTAAAAAATACCAGGACATAACTGATTCGTATCAACTGAAGACGCTGGACGTTTTCTGAAATAATTTATTTAAGGATTTCAAAAAGATTAGGTAAAAATTGGGGCTACAGTATGACTGTCAAAACTTATATATTTTAATAACAGAATTTCGAACAAAATTATTTAGATTTAATATTAAAATTCGAAAAAAACAATATATAGACCTTGAAAGACTTATATTTCCGAGAGAAAAGTGATATAGGTTATTTATTCCAAGTAATTATATTTAAATTAAATAGAGATCATTCGAACTAAGAAAATATGTACTTAATTTGCTAAGATAAATGCATTTAATACGTATTTCAAATTTTTGCCACCACGTCTCCGCCTTGTGCTACGTAATGGGCGCCATCTGGATTCCGATGAGGGTAATCCTTCAAGCGAATCCGTATCATATTCCGATCGGGGTCCGATCGGAACTTAGGTATCCCTAAGATATTTCTGTATGCGCGGAGACAATAGAATCACGCAGAATCAGGTACAGGTAAAAAACAAAGAATTTTATGCAATTTCGTTTCACTACGTTACGATATGTTGATTGCATATTCATATACGAAGAAACGTTTATCAATGCTGGAGGATACACGAGAATTTATAGTGGATTCCGAAGGACTTTTTAAATATAGCTCATAATTCAATGGAGTATCGAAATGGTAAATAATTCGAATCGCAGTAATAGAAATGACAGATATCTATTTTTTCCGTGTATGAGCAGAGGTTAACATTTATATAATTTCGTAAGTTGAAGAGGTAGATGTTTTTAATTGTACTAGCTTGTCCCCTTGGTACTCATGGTACTTTGCTGAAGGACGAACGAGAAGTGAGAGAAATAGTGGGAGCAAAAAAGAAAAGTAGAAAATCGATTTCGTGCTTGACGCACTGAGATATATTGGGGATAGTTTGTACAGATATATCGATATGAAGCGGGGAGTCGGGTCAGAGGGTTCCTGCGGCTACGGCTGCCGCCGAAGCGGTCTCGACCGGTCATCGTGTGCGAGCTTCATGAACGAAGCGATAAATGGGTTTTCCCTGGTAGAGTAACTTCGATCGCGCCTTCTCCCTGTTCTCTTTCTAACTATACGATTTACAATTGTGCTACTCACACGTTTCGGCGATAAACGGCGGAGAGCGAAATCGATGAGAAAGGAAAGAAAGAAAGAGATATAGAGAAAGAGGGTCCGCTTCGCCTTCCACAAACCTTCATAACAATTGCAGCACTTTATGCATTTCCTTTGTCGAAACGCGCATTTTCCTTTAATTAACCAATCACTGCAGGTCCTCGAAATCAAAACTATTCTAAATGCTTCGTGAGGCATTCTCATTTAAAAAGCCTTCAGCTAAGAAGTTGGAACTCAAGCAGGAATGCTCATCAGGTATCATATATTTGAAACATTTATTAACTGTGTTGCGTTGAAGAGTTCACAAAGTATAAGAAAAAATTCCATATACTGTGAGAATCTTGAATTTCTGAAATAATTGAATAACAGCCCATTCCACATCTTCTTCATATAATATGTAGAAAAAATAGACAATGGGTATTTATTCTTCATCGATATTTTTGAATCTATACATATAAAACAGTTCCGCGACTGACTGACTGACATATAGACAACGCATAGACTCAACTGCTGAAGATAGAAATATGAAATTTGGAAGATATGTTCCTTAAATGGTGTAGAGGTGCACTAAGAAAGGATTTTAAAGAAATCAACCGTAGAGGGGGTGAAATCAGGTGTAAAATTTTGTATGGAAAACTGCATGTATCAACTTGAAACTTGGTATAAATATTCTTCAGAACGTGTAATAAAGCGCGAACTATATATGTGGGCTGTTCGAGAGTATCGAGTACCGAAAACTTGAATGTGCTTGCCGAAGACTATAAATCATAGAATGTTGTCTACAGAACTATATTGCAAAGCCATATAATTATGTAGACAACAATGACGTTGTATGATACAGGAGTTGAACATTGGCACTTTTATACTACTATTTGATTAATTACCCCAACCCTTACCTTAATCAGTCAGCCTACCACCGTGCCCGAGAAAAATAATACTCTACCTTTCTTCTTTATTTCTTACTTTTTTCGCTCTTTGTTTATCTCCTCTTTCGATCGGAGTCGACGCGGACGAAGTTACGGGCAAAATCTAGTATGCAATATATTAACATATGATAAACGGTAAATAATATATTCATTATCGTTATTAAATAAATAACTAGGCGTTGTAGTCATGAAAAATTAAAATGCAGAACGTTACATATTTATTAAACGAGTATGCGACATAATCAGATGTACATTTCAGAAAGAAATGCATTTATTACGATGGTTATGTACTGATGTGATTTCGGTAATGATGGTCGAACAAGCACGAAAGACGAAGAATCATAGAAACAGACTGGACAACCGGTGGGCTCTTAATCCGTGATTAAACTACGGCTCAGGGGTCATTAAGCATGGGACAGAATCAGCCTGAGCCTTGACGCAGGACTCTTTTACTATTTCATTCCATCCGTTATACGCCCCCATTACCCCCGTTCGTGTCTACTATCGATTCTACCCTTAATTCCGGCCTGTTCAACTAACCGGCGGTCCTCCGGGGGCGAGTTCCCTGCTGGAGTGGCTGACTAAACGCAGGCTTTACTACTAGTATTGTACCATACGCTGGCGTAACGATGCTGTGTGACACTGACGCTCGCGTGTTCTCTCTGCCTGCTGGCCTCTCTCGCTCTCTCTCTCCTCCGTCTTTCTTTTAGCATTCTTCTTTCTTTTCAACTCTGTTTTTGGCGAACGGGGGAACAGCGGGATTTCAACCAATTTTAACCCTTTATAAGTCAACAATGTGACATTTAAAAAATAGTTAACTTTACGGTCGATTTGAATAAATAGAAACACCCGTATTATTTAGTTTTTGAAAAATTTAATCGCGGGGCTAGTTATAAAGCAATAAAGGGAGTGTGATTACAGATATGTTACATTCAATAATGATTTTGATCCAGCCAACGCCATCTAATTTGTATGAATAGCACTAAAAAACCGTAGACTGGTTTGTCGTCGTCGTGTGACATCGATTTAAAAGAAGGATTATATGTCACTATGGGATTTTGTGAGGACTTAGATGGTTTGTTACAGAACTGCCACACGGTGATATAAAGGATTAACGCACTTGAATTTATTATAATCGAAATTTGGAACTGTGTCGTCAAAACACTATTATTATAGACTTGCATCTACAGGAAACCGGAAGATCATTTTTTTCTTGAGATAATCGACATCGCATCGCGGTTCTCTTTTACCCACTAAAACATTATCGTCAGTGAAGACAGTATCTGTAATTTACTCAACTTAAACTTCGAAGCTTTATTCATTTGAGAAATCGTCGTGCCTCAATCTTGACAGATAGTTGAGCGGATAGTCCAGGCGAATACTTTTGGCTCATGGCTGGATGTTTTTGCCATTGACCATTTTTTAAAGTTAAAATGCTTCGATAATATAGAATATAGATTCAGTGGAGGACATGACGTAATCAAAGTGAAGTACGAATTTAGAACGACTTCCGTCCCAAATCAAACGATAGCTAGTCGCATGCTTAATACTCCGGCTAAATAGGATCGACCTATATTATTAATATTAATACTTAATATTTTTATTATCAAATATTAATATTTAACCTTCATATAGGCGATAATATTTTTCTGTCAAAAAATACATAAAAATATACCCCGTGTTTTATTGGAGCGTCGTCATCCTATCATTTACATTAGGACGAATGGAAGTTTCTGCGTCCTACTCCTTCAATGAGTACAAATGGTATCATAGTGATTTTTTTATAATGTCATTCTCCATCTTCCGCAGTGGCATATGAGAGAATCGTTCCTGAATCATTATGCTTCTAAGTCACATTTTTATTTGCCTCATGGCAGAAAAACTTCTCTCACTGCCGACGGAGCTCACTGAGAGTACTATTCCCACAGTCCACAGTCGACTTAATTGTGAGTATTGATTATCTATTTAATTTATGTAATGAAATAGTTACTCTTCATACAAATTGCGAAATCACAACGAAGGCAATAGTTCAAGTTTTATTCAATTATTGCTTTATGTCTACTTGGGTGAAAGTTATATAAAATTAATCATGCACATCATCATCATTATAGGCACCATGCTTTCTAGGGGTGCCATGTCCACGCCACCCGCCTCCTGGCTATGCCAATGAACCTATAGGTCAGTCATCACGCAGACCCTGAGGCCAACAGAGGTCAACAGAGGCCCGGACAACTTACATGAACATAACAAATTATTTTATGATAAATTGAACATTTCATGTAGCTAAAGTATCAATGAATAACGTACGATGGCTGCGTTGATACCTTACAATTTAACCTTTGAAAAAATCACCAAAAACGCCGCTTTTCGAGCCGGCGAGAGATGTGAAATCCGTTGTCTTCAATTGAAACCTGATTTATGGCAGGGTCGTTGAAACAAATGGACCAATATTACCCATGGTCGAAACGGTCTATACACTCAAACCCTGGTACGAAACTCACCGCAGTCATCGATTCGTGCTCCACTCGAACCTGTAATTTTCTCTCGTGAGCATGTTCCTACAACTGAATTCCCATGTGCGTAGTCAGTGCGAAACAGTTTTCGACGATACGGTTTACGAGAAGGTGGTAGTTATTAATCTGTTATACGATCTGCGCTAGCAGATTCGGGAATTTAGCTGGAATGGTCTGCGATGACCACAGGAGACTTTGCAAGGCCGTATGCTGATGACCTTTTTAAGGCTATGCCGAATTGTGTGCTCTACTTCTGCTGAAAATTGTTGAATCGACTGGTTTCACGACGGAAACTTCTCTAAACAAACTGAGCGAATTTCGCCTCAAGATTCGAGATTCTCTCTGCTTTCTAATGCCGACCATCATTAATAGTTCCGAGTCGAAACTTGACTTCATCCTGAGCCAAACTCCCGTGAGGTAAACCGAAGTGGCTCGGATTCCACCTTGGAATGTTTCACTCGACACTGGCTGCCGTTAACACAGCGAAGATAAGGAATTTCATTGCAAGGGCCGGAATAAGGCTTACACATTACTTGAGTCAATATATTCTCTGAATTAATTTTACCTGCAATGTTTCCCATTACTGCTCAATTGGACTTGGTCCGTTCATCATCGAATTCACGAGACTCTAAAAAAAACTTTGACGTAAAATGACAATCATCTTTTTTATAATTAGCATACAATTTGTTCTCGAATATCAGCTGATGCGCAGGTTTAAGGGTGTATGGTAGGTATCGTCACTGCCAAAAGTATTGTGGAATCAATTTTCTCACTTTTAATCGTGATAATTTTATGTAAACTGGTTTCGAATAATTATATATAGTAGAAAATGCATTAACTCATATGCCTAGACGTTATTTGAATGAAAAAATGAAAAACTTGAAAAATCGTAATATTTCACCCAAGGCAGAAAAACATTTGGACGCGGATTACACCGGAATCTATCTGTTGGAAACGAAAAAAACACAAATTTAAAATTTGTGAAATTCCAATTAATGAGCTCCTGAATTAAAGAAAATAATATTTTTAAACTGTTAGTGTTCCGGTTTTCCGGTTTTAATTAAATGTCATCGAAATTATTTCGACCACGCGTAGAAAATTTTGAGAATATATTCTTGAATGTATTCTATACACGTGGAAAAATTTACAACTCGTTCCTATGATTTTATCTATATATTTTCACAGTATAAATATCGGAGAAATTGCTATTTGCCGTAGGAGCGCACGATAAATTAGTTATTGTATAATTTTTTATGAGTTTGGTCAATCGTCTTAAAATTTTGCATATAAACTCAGCTTTGATTTTTTAATGATATGTCAAAATTTAAACAGTTTGTTATGATTTTCAGTTGTAGCGCATATATCCTTAATACGGTCGCTCGAGGGATATAATGAATACTAATGGTGACAAATGATCGATTTAAAAGGATATGCTGATTTATTTATAATAGAGTAACTTTTTAACATGTTTTCTTATATAAATGAGTGTATCAATGAACTATGTACACTCTAGGTAATCATCCCAATACTTCATCCCGAGTAGAAATCTTGCTCCGGCTACAATAAAGGCCTGATCAGGCATCCTGATTTCTTTTTCCGGCCTTGATCAGAATTCTTGATCGAGCCCTGATCATTTTTGTGACACTTTCCCTGATTTCGGCCTGATAGGGGTAAAAAATCAAGGCCTGATCAGAGCTTGATTTAGCAAGGCTTGATCAAAATGAAAAATCATGGCATAGTGAGTATGATGTAATGGAGCCCTATTTAGGATGTCCTAATTATTTCTGAAATAAAAAATACCATGCATATTTGAAAGAGAAAAAGGCACGAAATTATAATTAACGCTAATAGTTTATGTTTTAAACTGAATATGAATTTTTATTTATCAAATACATTTTTCACGTAGATGCATGTAGAAAATAAATAACACTTTCTCTTAGAGATTTGATTGAATATGCACCGATGGCATCACATTCACTGGACTAAACTACGCAGTCAACTTATCATCGTTCAGTAGCCTACTCTGTCCGGCTGCTTGACCATCGCCTGAAGCTAGCCGGATCAGGCAAATTGAAGTAAGCCGTAAGTCCGATTGCTTGGCCAGCGCCTGCATCTAGCCGGATCAGGCAACTGGAGGAGAACGTACATCCAGTTGCCTGACTATCGCCAAACACCAGCCGGATCAGGCAAATTAAGTCATGCCTTTAATTAGGCCTCCGTACTACAACTTGATCAGGCCCGGATCAAATATCAGGCCAGCCTGACAATATTTCTACTCGGGATCAAATGTAGATTGCTCATTTATCTTTTATTTGTTCTTATCGGCAATCACTAATGATTGAAACGATGGTCGAAGTCTGTCATACCTTTCTCTTCCGTTTTTCCCTTCGGGAATTTCGATAATCGTTATTCTGCAAATTTTAGTTTTTCGTTGTTTCCTCGTAATGGAATCGATCGTTTTGATAACCAGCCCGAGGTGCTGCTGAAATTTTTCAGAAGTTTTGATCCCCTTAGGAAGTGGCCCGAATGGGTGCAGACTTGTCCAGACTTTTTTGCGTAATTCCATCGAGTGTAAAGGTTTTCAGTAGAAAGTAAGAAATAAAAAAAAACAGTTCCTTCGATGTAAGAGAAAAAGTTGGACGGTAGCGTATGGTGAAAAGGAAGTGTGGTGATGTAGCACAGGATGAGAATGTGGAGTTTTTATGTGGCCAGATCAGCAAGCCGATCGATAAACCGAATTGGTTCTGCAACGGATAACGAGGTCGAAAACGTCGACGAGAGCGTTATACGAGATGCTATATTAAAACGGCCACAGATTTCACGTTCATCCTGTTTTTAATTCCGATATTCCACCTCTCTCTCTCTCTCTCTCTCTCTCTCTCTTCCTTCCCAGTCCTCCGACCTTGGTAAATTTTGCCGCTCCAGCTTGACTTGTGGTTTCAATTGTTGCTTGCTAATGAAAATTTGCACAGTTCCTCAATCCTTTTAGCTGAGATCGACAGTCAATGTTGCTCAGCCGTTGCTTCGACATATATTGTTTAGTCCTTGTATAAATGATTTTTTTACAAAGACAAAGAAGTCAAACGAAACCATAACATAATTTTCCTGTAAATTCCCAGGAACACGAGTGTTCAAAATGTTTGAGTATGATTTTCGTTGGCATGCTAGATCGGTTTTTATTAATCACATTCAACAGTCAATGTTGATTCTGCTCTGGAAAAACCGGCCTCGAGTAGCATCCGTCCTCTCGATCTCCGATTCGTTCAATCGGCCTTTGCCTGTGAGTATACGATCGCTACTATAACCAACAAGCAGAATTCTACATGTGGGTGGAGCGAATTTTATGCAAGCAAAGTCCGCAGTGCTACGCCGAACGAAATGGGCGAGCCAGGGTCGTCTCGCCAGGAGAGCAAACAAACGGGCCGGCTGGACGATGCACCGGGCATATACTCGGAGCTTTACACCGGCTGCTGCCGTCACCTAAGTTGTATAAATGCAAAGTGGGTCAGTCGTAAGTAGGAAAATCACGACCCCCTCGATAAGTATGTACCTCGCGTCCGGATCCGCTATGTCACTATATTTGGTGTATCACGTCTTCTACAAATCTGACTTGGCACAAGAAAAAACGTTAACGATGTCAGCTGAATGAATTTGAAATGACGGGACGTTATTTTAGTAGAGAATTCGCTATTACTCTTTCGTTTGGCGTAATGTGCTACGGGAAGTTTTACACTTGATTGTTGAAAACCTTATCTTATTAATTTGCGATAAAAAATATCATTGACAATCCCAGATGAGAAAGTGTGGAAAACGGTTCTTTAGTAATCTCAAATGTACTGAGACCGACACTTAAGAGAATTCTAGGAGAAATTCTAAATTACGGAATGCATGCTTTTGCAGAAAATTCATGCGCCAACTGTTTTTTTTTTTTCGTTCCCGAACTGAATATTCACGAACACAAATGTTGAGCCATTCCCAACAAAAATAAAAAGATGCCGAAATAAATCGATGGGCAATTGTGAAAAAAAATTACTAATATTCTTGGTCTAGAATGTTTAGCGATATCCTCATTTAACCCGATGAATTTCTCGTCAACGGTATAGTCATCGTAACGGTATTTTCCACAAATCTCATTTGCGCGCACTAACGAGGTCTACCGCGTAATTTAATCGTGTAGCTTGGAACATGTGAGCAGCGCACTCTAAGCAACTTCTCCTTTCCTCGTGTCTTTCGAGGAAGTTCCCCCGAGAGGGCCATGCAGTGAGAAGGATTGGTAGGAGAGGAATTTATGCGAAAGTATGCGAAATATTTTCACAATGGGAGGGAAATTAATCGAACTGCGTTATATTCTATATTAGATCAAAAAGACAATGACTCGCACACTAGTGCATTTGTTGTACAACGGAACACATTTCTCGAAACCTCTCGGCTCGAAGAATAGAAATATTCCTTGAGCAGCGACGAATGAAAATCACAAAAACTCAGAGGCTTTGAAAATGTTCATCCAATTGTTAGTTATTTCCAAATGTCTTTAGTACAAGTGGCATTGACATTTATCAAGGTTTTTTATTTCGAAAAAAAAATCGAGGTTCTGACGTACTGGCTCTCCCATTCCATAGCTGGTTTTTACCAATGTTATTAGGCACCTTCTAAAATTATATACATTTTAGAGCATTGTTTCTCATTCGAGAACAGAAGGCAAAAAATTATATGCGTTTCAATGTATAAAAAGATAACATTGATCGCCCCATCGTTCCTGGATTTCGTTGGCTTTGGTGAAAAATAATTAGTCGACGATTCTTGCGAAATAAGCCCTTCTCAATTATTCCAGTGGACAGCACCAGGTTTTTTGTTGTGTAATGCTACCACGTCGGAATTCCATTTCCTTCAGCTGGTGCTAGCGCAGTACGCTACTAATTCCGGTTTCGCCCTCGCCGCGGTCATCCAAGAGCCCGCTTTATTTCCGCCTGATAAGCGTTGTGATACAGGATAATTAAGCTTGTTGAATGTACGAACAGTGGCATAGTAGGCGGCTTATAGGAACGATCCTCTGTGAAAATCATCAAGCAAGATCTTGGGAAGCGAAAAGTTCGGGATGAAAAAGTTTCCCTAAAAGACTATCCGTTCAATCTGTGTTCTGCAAGGCATGCTTTGTGATGAAAATGTTGTAATACTTAGTAACGACTTTCAAGACTCATGGATATTTGTTTAATTCTACAAATATGAATCTATAGATAATTATATGTTTTTTAAATTATCTTATTCGATTATTGGTAATTATTTATTAAGTTTTTATAATTATACATTTTAAAAATAATTACCGATAGATCAATTATGTCAACAAGGATCGGAATGAAAAAAATATACATGCAAATATATGAAACGGTATTATACAACTCGTCCGGAATATACATAAACCGTTTAATTAGCGATAACATATTTCTCATATCAATTTTCATCATGAAACATATACACTGTATACACAGTTTTTATATGTATAAAAAGGATGGCACGAGTCTTAATAATTCAGTATAAAAGTGGAAGCACAACGAATAATAATAGCCTACGTATAAATTTAGAAATGATTAAGACCCTGTTTGTAGTAGGATCATATTCCCATCTTAATAATACCCTTTCTACTAAGACGTAGCCCTTGAATAGTTACGGTAGTAATTTGAAAATGAGACGAGGGAGAGCGGCCTGGTGGGCGACCTGGTGAAAACATTTTTGTTTCAATTAAATTCTGGTAATAGAAATTCGCTTGCAGGTAAGATTGTTTGATCGTTTGATCATAAAGAGTGTCTCAAAATGACCTGACATTTTTATTTACTAATAAAACCTATTATTTATTTGAAAAGTGTGAATATTTTTATTTTATTATAAGGTACAAACATGGGGGTTGTGTGTGGAACACAATATCCGATAAATGGCCGCCTCGTCCCTGTTTGCAAACGTTCACTCGTTTGACGAAATTTTCAATAACATTTTGGCATAATTGCGGACTAATTTCATTGATGGTGCGTTCAATTGCTTCGTTGGGCTCCGGAATAGTTTGTGGATCATTTGGCATACACTTTTCCTTTCAGAAAACCCCAAAGAAATAAGTCTAATGGCGTCAAATCGCACGATCTTGGTGGCCAATTCACGTCGCCGCGGCGCGAGTTAACTCGACCATGAAACTTCGTCTGCAATAACTGCATTGTTTAGCAGTGCATTTTCACAATTTCTATGCGTTGCTCGATTGGGTAATTGTTCATGACTAAATCTCAATACTTCCTTATGCCAGTTGTCAAAGATTAGTACTCTATGTTGGCCACAAAAAAAAGACGCGCAATTTAAAATGATAAGTCACTTTGAGACCCCCTTCGTGTCGCTTATTGGAGTAACGAGTGGTTTTGTTCCATTTTTGCTGAATTGTAAATTTTTGACTTACCAACATATATTTCTACAGTCTACGTCACAGTTTTCAGTACTTGTCAATATGTTCTCGTATCACTTGATTAGCCTACAACAAACATGATGTTAAGATGAAATATAGGCACAACGTGGCTCGAGATACAAAATTGAAAATCCCATTCGTACATTGTGATTGGTAAAGTCAGTTGGAATTGTTACGTTAAGAACGTGCCTAAGCTGCCTTCATCTCAATTGGTGCCTTTCCGCATAACAGCGCCGTAGTAATGAGAGACAAGGTCGAACCGGTAACTTGGCCCTAATCTCACCCTCGACCCTCGTGAACTATTCGAGTAATAATACAGTACAGCCTGTTCGACTTGAGTTGTTGGTCGTTGGATTCTCGCCTCGTTGGAGGCCGATATGAGATTCCCTTCGTGTGCAGTCCACAAACATAGGATTTATCCGTACGTAGATAGTCTTGGAAGGCTACATATAGGCATGATACTCGGGACTTGTTTTAGCATACCTCTGCCATTGTTCCAAGTTTCCACTAATTCTCGAACCTGTCCGAGCAAGGCCCGTGGTTCTTAGAGGGCTCGAGAGAGCAAAAGTTTTCTCAATACTGTGCCGGATCCGCCACTAACTTCCAAATGCACCCACTAATATTACCGTAGACCTCGTACCACTTCGTCATTTCGATGGGCTTGACAATGCTGCCACTGACATTACATATACGTGCAAAATATTCAATCGTAATTCGTCAAATTCCTAGATCGACTGTGATTTGCTTTTCAATTTGGTTGTTAGTAGTTTGGCATAGGCATCATTCATATGTGAATCGTTTTTTGGGAAGCTTCTTCGCAGTGGGATGTCCCCGAAAATTAACGATTCTAAATTTATCCCGACGAGTTGACAAAACATATGGAGTAATAAAAAAAATATCGATACTTTTTTGCATCGTATACATACAATTTTATAGCTGATCAAAAGAAGAAGATTTCGGGGTGCACAGGTGCCGCCTTTAATCCTATAGGTCTGATTGGGAAGGATCAACGAAAAAAAAAACACGTAAAAGCGTTCTACATTACTATGTTCACAGCTCACTATGTATCTTGACTATGAAAAGAAGTAGAAAGCTCTTTACTTTCTTTAAGCCCTGGTGGGTGACGGTCCAATCAGCCACCGCTTCATTTAACCTAATTGCAATAGCTTTTCATGAGAGTATGCCATTGCTTAAGATGCTGAACTTCCGTGAAAGACTCAAGAAAGTTTGAGCGATTCGTCTATAGTCAAACAATGGTTAAGTATAGTTTGCGACGAAATTTCCACCCGAGGAATCTCGGGAAAGATATGAAATGCGAAAATCGTGCTTCCGACACATGCCAGAGGATGGCTCAATTTTATTCTCAGCTCACGCCTTCAGGCATGCCAGCCAAAGCTAAAAGCATCCTCGAATTTTAGACGTCGATGGCCTCAGGCTTTTCCCGCATACGACGTTTGACGACCGTCGTTCTGTGTCGACTCGACAATGCGGGTTTCACGTGCGTGTGTACGTGTATAACTATGTGTGTATATGAGTGCGCAGCAGCTCGAAGGATGACTGCAATGGAGTGTTAGGTGGCTCGCACGTCGACAAGAAGGGCGGAGGAGGAGATAACTATACGCCGGAAGCCGAAGCGTCCTAGCTGAGGTATGAAAACTCGTGTTGAATCTACTACGTATACTTGAGATGTGGTATCAGGGTAGAGCCGAGAACGGAAGCGGTGGTGATAGTGTTGCAACAGCTATCAGCACGGGGCTTGCCTACTCTTATGTTTTACGATACCTGCATACTTACTCACTGTGAATCTTTCGAAATAGGTCCGCAAGGTGGATGCCGAGTATACGAGAGTACCGGGCACTGATCAGACGTGGACGCAAGGTGAGATATTAGAAGTCCAAGACAGGGGAAGAGACAGAGAGCGAGACCAGAATAAAGGCGGATGGTTGGAGGTGAAGGAAGAGCAGCAATGTCAAACATCAAGGCTGAATAGTTTTCATGAAAATTGTCTTTACTGGATGAAGTTACGTCTTTTCCTGGCCGGAGACAATAGCGCAAAGACAGAGGATGAGCAACCCACGAGTCAGCACCTTCTGTTGACTGGAATATACGTCCTTAATGATTTTTATGTATGTTCCGGATAAATTTTCCTCGGAAGTTTCATAATAAGCGAAGGAAACACGATGATAATTATAGTTCTATACATACATAGAGGATGGGGAAGAAGCCGGTGCCATTGATGTCCGATCTAGTAGGGGAATGTGTTTACGCTTTAGGCGGAAAGTTGATGGCTCTGTGTGACCAGAGCATACATTTTTATGCGGGTCAAGGCGTGTGCTATCCATCTTTCGACGAGGGTTAACCAAAGATTTAGCTCGTTTTTAGTGACTCCTTTGCACCCTTATAACCTAATCATCAGAATTCTAAAGCTGCCATGTTGCATTCCAAAGCCACCTGATTTTCGGTATACCAAAAACGACGTTTGAATCTGCCAGCGAATGTGTACGACGTGAATTTTTAGTGATGCTAAATAATGCACTCCGACATATGAGGATACCTTATAATGGCATTAACCATTAATGGGCAACGCTACTTGAATGTCTCGTTTAGAAGTCTTTCACTAAAAGCTACCTGCTTCACTGACCATATACCGCTGTAAAATCCACAACACCCGGGAGATACCCTCAAATGGCGACTCAAACGGAGAAGGAAAATCGCGGCGGCAGATATGCCGTGGAAATGCCCAACAGGCTGCGCTTCATGGAAGCTTAAACGAAGTGCTCACATCGAGACGGACAATGAGAAATTCGGTACCGTCATATATGAAACTTTCACTCGGCTATCTACCGTTGAATCTAGGGTCCCCGCATATTATTGGATCTATGCATAATTTCGTAACGACATTCTGACAGATGTCGGTCGTAGTTCTTTTTCTGGCCGCACATGTGTTAACCATATGAAATGTCGTATATGGAGATCCGTGGCGTATGGGAAGAATTATATTTTGAACATGAAAGTAAAAAGCGTGTATTTTCGACGCATTTCGTTTTTTTATTTCTGAAAAGGCAAGAACGCGTCGCGAAGTCACAAAAAGATATGCACCGTATACGGAAAGAATGCCGTAAGCGAGAGTGTGGGTCGGAAGTAGTTTGCGAAAATTCGTTGTGGAGATTTTGATCTCCAAGATGCTCCTCGCTCCGCTCGGCCAGTCACTACAGATGTCGATAAAATCAAGGCTTTAATTGACTCCGATTGGCATTTGACGACAATAGCGATCGGATATAACCTCGACATTGACCAATCAACTGTCCAGATATTTATGAAAGCTTGGGATGGTAAACAATCTTAATTTTAGTTTTAAGGATTACACGGCTCTTTGTGTTATTACAAAAGTATGTGGTTTCCGGATGGAGGCCGTGTTGAAGATTCGCGTTATGCCGACGTTTCGCAAATGTACAGTCTGCATCACCAGGGCTGAGAACTCCGATACTGAAGCTCTTTCGTCTCAAGTATTCCAGATATAGTTCCAGTCATCGTTCCAGATCCACTGCACCAGCTAATCGAATGTTTTTAATTGGTTAGCTGGTCTTTGTTCAGATTGTTCGGATGTTTTCGGATTTCCAGGCCTTCTCGGTGTTTCCTGGAAAAATAGCTGTTTGATGGGGCCAGGCTTTGAGAATTGGCGAACTGAATGGAATATACTTAGTTGATTAAAATCGTTTTTTTTCTGGTAAATATTTTGGGTTGGAAATTTATTCGATTTTCGCTACGGAATTATGCATATACCCCCCAATATTATTCAACTATATTTATGCTTCGGACGTATGAGAGCTTTCTTAGGGAACGGAAGATACAAAATCTCAAAAGTTTTCCTCTATAGAGATGTAACTTTTTTAACGCCCTCATGAAAACTATAAAACGGAAATAGTACTTTTCGACTCTTCCAGCGAAAACAGGACGATCTGGAATATATTTAAAAACTATATTCAGAATGATCGTTCGAAGTCAATTTGACTGTATAATTGGAAAAATTAAAACCAGTATAAAAGGATTTTAACTTTATTGAAATCGGCAGTCCAGCAATTGCCGGTTGTCTCTTGTGATTTGCGAGTTTCTATTTCACAGCAGTTTGATGAATGCTTAGGTAAGAACACTTGACCCATCATCAAACTGTAATCTTCGGAGACCGTGTCAAGGCGGCCGTATTTCATAGCGGGACGTGCAGTGGCGAGTATTTAACCTCAAAACCGCAATCACCATATCTATGCCCTATATTTTTACTTCACCAAATAAACAGGAAAAGAAAGCGGGCCTCTTTTTGTTGAGATATATATCTAGTTATATAACTGCACTAGGCCGTGGTTGATGATGGTACTATAGCAAAAATTAATCGTCTTTTAACTCGTCAGCTGGTTTCTTCTACGAACGGCTCTGCGTTTGATGCGGATCGGCATTCTCTCATGGCGCTTTATCACGAACGAGACAAAAAGTAAAGGAGGGCGAAGGTAGATGGAGAGAGGAGGCGTGAGCAATGGAGAATGGGAAGGAGACACGTATGCACACACAGTACAGATTGTGCAAATTGCTCTGTTACGTGCGCAAACGTCCCTCGAGTGTGCTTGACTGTTCTCGCCTAATAATATAGCGCGATGTCGGTACTTGCACCTGATCCGAATTACGGCATACCGTCAAAAAGAGTGGCAAGCCTGGGAGTTTTCATGTTATTTTATTTTTTTTATTTAACTCGCCGGACAATTAAACCTCAAGCTATGCAAAGGTACAGGAAGGTGCGAGCACGAAACGAGCTTTGAGTGGCGTTACATTACCGCCAAATTGAAATACAACATAGCACTTTTCTGTTGCTTCGTTGAGTACGGTCGTTCCCTTACCGTTCACAAGTACAACAATCGCCGTTTGTACAATGGCAATGTGTACTTTCATTCCCTCAGATATCACGTTGCTCTATTGGTACGTTAACGAAGGAAAATAGCTTATAGTGTCGGGCTGAATATTATTTCATCCTAACAGCTTGTTAGTGAAACTTTAACGGTGCAGAGATCGAGGAGAAAGTTATCTGCGGAAAAACTTCTTGTTAAAAATTTATGGAAACTTTTTCCAATGGTTAAGCAACCGGATGCGCATATCAAACTACAGGAAGATCAATCGTTCCAGAGTTCAGATAATTGGCTTCAAGACAAAACGATACACGAAATTCAACCCCGGTGTCTCTTTATCTCTTGCATTTGGCATTGGATCAATTAAATGATAATTTTCCGACCAGTTACTAATACAGTTTTCTGTGTTAAGTTCATCTGTCATTTCTTTTGTTTCGGAATCACTGATGTCGGGTAGTTGTCGCTCGTCCCATCTAGCAATTCAACACTGACTGTGATCATTTTGAGTCTCTGGCCCGAGCGTTGTAAGTAAAATTCCAGAAACTTCTCATAAATTTCTTCACCGTTCGAATCGTGTAGGACTTTGGTTTAAGGGGTGAGGGCTACTTGTAACGCCGAAAAAAACGCTTTTTTCGGGATTTTTTTTACAGGTTCTATTATTTAGTGAAAAATGTTTTCCCATATGAATAATCAATATTTTTAGTAGCTACAGTAAAATTTTCATTGAAAAATAATGATAAATACGCGAGATGCAGTCAGTCTGCGAGGGGTCCAGAAAAAAGGTGTTTCGCGGTGATCACTGCTGCTCATCACTGGATCATCTGAAACCAAAAATATTAACGGGGGTCATTAGTAAATCATATTGGGCCCAGGATGGACAAAGCCTTAATGAAAATTTCGAATTCTTACAAATTGGCGGATGTTCAAAGTGAAAACTTGTTTCTCGACCAAAATTTCACTCATATTTTCAGTTATAAAAAAAAATTATTCACCGCCGATAAAAACCTTTCGTCCATACAGGGGACAATTATGTGCAGACTGAGTGATACAAATTTGAAAACGATCGGTCAAGCCTTTCTGCAGTTACAGTGATCACCGAATTTGAAAACGTGCTTTCGAGAAAAACGCGTTTAAAGTTTTAAGTACAATTTACATGCAAATAAAAAAATTATTTTTGGACTTACATTGAATCATCTATTCCGGCACCAAAAAGTAACCTTTTCTTCGTCTTAGCAGTTGCAATAGAAGCGATTTTCTTCCGTGGTCGAACTACTCTGGCCTCTCGAGTGTTTTCCGCCGAACGTCGGTTAGCCACTTCAACTCGAACAGAGTCCTTCTTTGTGGCAAAATTGTAGGCGTTTGGTCCTAAGTTAATCCCCATAGCATCAAAAACTGCTAACAAGTCATAGGAACCTTCGTTGAAGGTGCAGGTAGCAACGTTGGCTGCTATGCTAACAGTGGTGAAGCTGGCAGGTAACGTTTTTGGGATGACCTTCCAAACGCTCTGGTTAAAACTTTCATTACTATTTTGCGTAAATCCTCCTATACATCTTTGTAGTAATTCGTCTTTTGTAAGATCTTCGTAAATAGGCTTTATTGCAGCTAATACATTCGTTGGCAAGGCATTGTAATCGTGTTTGAAAAAGCATAACTTCTTCTCGGCTTTTGCACGCTCAAAATTGTCTATCTTCATGATTAATGCTCCGATTTGTCTAAAATTTTCAGAGAATAGTTTTGGCATGCTGTACTTTGAGAAAATGCAAAAAAAAACGATTTTTTGAAAACGCTGACTAGCCCTCACCCCTTAATGTTCGCCATTTGTACTCGTGACCATTTCATCAGTAGGTTATCGACCGCATTTTCTTCTTGGAGTGATTGAAGACTTTTGGAACATTGACGGAAGACCACAGGCAAATGGCAGATGATCATGCGATATTTGGATCCATCATGAAATCTTGTCCACGGCTTGATTTTGGTTTACTGTTTTCCATTTAATATATCATGGTTCAAAAGGCGATGACAATCCATTGTGACACAAAAGGCACACCAACACACCAACATAAACCGGCTAGCACGATACGCATCATCCACTTGATCCTCATAGCGGACGATATCGAGGTAGGTACTGCATTAAGAAGATCCATTTAAAAAAGAGTCTGATATACGCGACTTCTTCAATGCATTTTGGGTGTATATCTATTGTGCTTCGCACAACGTCAAAGGCTTTTCTCTTTGCGGAAAACTGGCTCGTGTAAGGGACATTTTAGCTTTGGCCTCGTTTTTTCTTGGAGGCCTAATGGATAGAGACATCTAGAGAGAGAGAGAGAGAGAGAGAGAGATAGAGAGAGAGAGAGAGAGAGAGAGAAAGAGAAGAAGGTGCTGGTCCAAGGACACCATATCGAAGTTAGCGGTTGTAGGTATTCGTGGGAATGGTCGAATGATCTCGCCCTGGTACAGCTCGGTCGTGTTTTAATTAGCAGAGTGGGAAGGCAATGGCGCGTGTTTTACTACCTCTCTTCTTTCTCTTAGTTCGTTCTTTTTTTCCTTTCCTCTCTCTCTCTCTCTCTCTCTTCCTCTTTTTTCCTATTCTGGATCTCCCATTCGCATACGTTTTTCTTTCGAAGCTAAATGTAACACATCCTCGTTTCATTGTGTCCAGCATGAGGGGAAAAGAAATGATTCAGGTGCACTCTAACAACGGCGCAGCAGCTCCTCACTCCGCTCGTACTGGAGCGAGATTTTTTTCTCTTCTTTCTCCGTGCCTATATTCTAGTTATTTTTTTGTTTTCTTTCACCGTTCCTGGTTGTTTCCGAACTCGAGTTACCCGGCTACAATAAAG
The DNA here is from genome assembly GCA_963932345.1 of Ophion ventricosus. Taxonomy (NCBI): domain Eukaryota; kingdom Metazoa; phylum Arthropoda; class Insecta; order Hymenoptera; family Ichneumonidae; genus Ophion; species Ophion ventricosus. The sequence goes on along the minus strand of OZ010715.1, from coordinate 13,412,577 downwards.
CGAGTCCATATTCATCCTTCTACGGTTCCGCTTATGCTTTCAATTGACGGATGTGCAAGGCCAGTGAGACCCGCCCTTATGTATCGCGAATCGCACTCTATCCCGCCACTATAATGCACCTCGGAATGCACAGACTCGTCGGAATCACTGAAAAGCCCCCACAGAGGAAAACCTTATACTCTGCTGCGTATTTTCCGATATAATCATAATTCGGACAAAAAGATCCCAAACCTGCTACCTTGAAAAAAAAATTGGAAAAGTTTTTTCCTCGTGTTATCGCGATTCGGCTGATTAATTTTTCCCATGTGGCATCCTACCCAGACGAATGTCGAGTTTTTTTTCCCGAATGCCTTTACATTACCGGGGTATTGAGCATTTGAATGCGATCCAGCTCATTACGAAACTACAAAATAAAAAGTATTTTGATCACAACTCTGTCCGGTACAATGAAACCTTGAAAAAAAACTTAATCGATAATTGATTTATCAACTTTGATAATTCCATTTACAAACAACAAGCTTTGATATTTTCCTTTATCCCTATCCAAAAAGAAAGTTGGAAAAATCAATTTCGATCTTTCCTCAGAATTGGCCGTTCGTTTACGAAGAAACTTTAGGTCTAGGGTTTGTAGTCGCAGAGTTTTGTGCCGTACTTTATAATTCCAAATAACAGCATTTTCAACCGGTACAATATTTATATTCAATTTTGAGAGTAGTTAATTCTGTTTTTTTTTAAATTTATTTATCTTTATATTCTTATTGACGATAGATCAAGCCATACTCGGTTGAAGTATTCGTACACGTTGCTTTATCCCCACCCCCTCCCCCCGGTCCACCTACGCTTACCAGGTGAACAAGTATGAAATGTGGATTTTTTTCCTAAAAAAAATCACGTTAAATTCGGAAGAATGATAAAAAGTGCTTTATTCAAAGTATGCTCCATCGCTGGTTATACATTTTTCCCATCTTTCGGGCAATTTGTGAATACCACGCCAGTAAAAATCTTCCCCTTTTGCTGCGAAGCATTCATCGAGCTATTTTTTTACATCTTCTTACGAACCAAAGCGTCAAAGTCTGGTAAGTGAGCCGCATGGGGTAGAACTTCCCAGCTGAGTGCTTCCAACGTGTCGCGAACCGGTTTTGCCGTATGTAATGGAGCATTGTTATGAAAAAAAATGACTTTGTGTTGCCTCTTTCGGTATTCTGGCCTTTTTTCAAGCAGCGAACGGTTCGAATCGGTCAATTGTTGTTAGTAATGTTTAGTATCAACCGTTTCCCCAGGTTTTAACAGCTCATAATAGACCACGCCCGTCTGGTCCCACCAAACACAGAGCATCGTCTTTCTGCCAAATGTCGATGGTGCGCCTCGGTCTACCCATGATTTTTTGCGCTTGGGATTCTCAAAATAAATCCACTTTTCATCCCCTGTAACTATACGATGCAAAAACGACTTCCTTTTGTACCGAGGGAACAAAATGACACATGTGTTTTTGCGCTTTTCCATTTGCCTGTCGTTCAACTCATGTGGTACCCATCTACCGGTATTCTGAATCTTTCCCATCTCTCGTAGCCGATTGGAAACAGCTTTTTGACTAACGCCCAATTGCTCGGCGAGTTGTTTTTGTGTTTGCGAATCACCTTCGTCCAATAATGCTTGCAATTCAACATCTTCATATTTTTTTGGCGGTTTTCCATGTTCCTTGTCTGCAACATCGAAGTCACCACTTTTGAAACGCCGAAACCATCGTTCACACGTATCTTGCGATGGAGCATGTTCACCATAAACTTCTCGAAGTAATCGGTATGATTCAGCAGCAGTTTTCTTCAAATGAAAACAAAAAATTAATGCTGTCCGCGAATGCTCTTTGTTCGGTATAAATTTCGACATATTGAACAAAACAACACAACACTATGCACATACTTTTCGAATTCATCACTCGTGCGCGTCTGACACTTGTTGATGACACAACAAAATGGCGCAGTGTCAAATCTTTATAGCACAAACTGCATAGGTGCACCATCTGTTGTCTGAAATCCGCATTTCATACTTGTACACCTGGTAGTGTCTCTATCATGAGATCGGGGCTGTCTTCGTTAATCTGTCAGAATTAATGAGTAAATATAGAAGGGAGTTGTGGCAAACGCGGACAAGTCTTCGAGGGGGATGTGCAGTGATCGTCCTCCACAAGTAACACACATAGTTGGTGAGTATTCCTGGGTGTGGGCTTTACCAGCGAACGTTTCTACTCTATCCACAGACCTGATGGTTTGTGTGATGGCTGTGGCGGTTTACACACGGGAACCACTACTTGTTTATGTAAATTCAACCGTGTTGCCTGGAAGTTCTTAATTTAATTCGGTTTTTTGTAGTCGTAACGTACTTGATTTATGCCATTTGGGTGCTCATGCCATGAATGTGTATCCTTCTGAATTGACACTCGCTTATACGTAAATTCCTTTATATACCTCAATGAATTTTTGATTGCAATATAAACGGCAGCAGTATTAACTTATGGGTTACCCAATTCGTTGAAGCCCCATAATGGCGGCGGCATTAATGAGGCAGGGTAAAAGAGGAAGACCGTCGACATTTTTGTCGGAGAGATAATTGAAAGAAATTACTTGTCCGTCTTTTTTCTCCTCTTATTTATTCTTTTCCCGACTTTCTACTTGCCCAAGGCAAGTAGAAAGTGTTTTTGATCGTTTATTATCTTTGTTCAACCAATATAAAGTATATATTTGTTATTGTATCCATGCTTTACCTTCTTTTTATCGAGGCACGTTCTTGTCTCCGGAAGCAGAGACGATCGCAGCGTGTTCCGACGGCATCTATAATATTTTTATATCGGAATCTATAGGTCGTCACATAAATCTATCAATTTCCCGCGATTCTCGGTAAAGACGTGAGGGTCGTTCTGCGACGTGGTAAGAAAAGCTGCAGCTGGATGAGGAAGTCGAGAGTAATGGTAAGGGGAAAAGTTTTTTGGGGCAACACAGAGTTCGTGCATTCTGATCGTTCTGGAGAAAAGTTATCCAGGACTGACTATGGAGGGTGCAACGATGCAGTTATATTCGTGGATCAAACTTTAACGTATTGAGTGAGGAAGGGAAAGGGAGACAGACAGAAGAGGGAGGGAGAGAGAGAGAGAGAGAGAGAGAGAGAGAGAGAGAGAGAGAGAGAGAGAGAGAGAGAGAGAGAAGAAGTGGAAGATAGCGAGATTGAAGAGGGTGATAAAACATCGATTGCAAACCGTTTTTCCGCTTTTTATTTGGAAAGAAAAAAAAACGGTCGTTCAATAATTATAGTGTCATCATTAGATTCGTCCTAAGATAAATTATATCAAAAGCCTCTGAAATTTGACACTTGTAGCTTAGCAATAATACAACTTCTTTCCATCCGAGATTATAGTTCAATAACAAACCGCGAATCCATTTAAATATCTCTCATTTGATTTTGTACATTTAATATTGAAGAAACATCCATTTCGGAAACGTAACGGAAAATCCAGTTTATAGCAGTTCATCCATAATTTATCGAACGATATTGATCTTCCTCCATTTACTTCAATCTGCATATTTATGGAAATAGCAGAAACGTAAAGAGTTATGTTTGACGAGTTTGATGGCCTCGGAGGACAGCTGCATGGATAACGACCCTTCGAGAATCGTTGAGAAGTTCAAGCGGGACGAAAGTACATGAACCATCGAAACAGAGAAATTGTGAGAGGGATTCAGTACGCGGATTTTTCGTAGAGCGTCAAAAGCGTTTTTTCCCCAAAAGGCCTCGACAAAAGCGAAGCTCGTGTCAAGAGCAAACTTCAGAGGAGTCAGGGTTATTCGTGCTTAAATCAGTGTGCGTGAACCTCGATGAAAATTACCCCTGCTTTTTGTGTGTATAATGAAAAATAGAAAAATGATCCCGGTAAAAAAAGTCACGAGAAACGTAACGAAGACGGAAAAGACTTTGGTCCAGAGCTAAGGAATCTTTAGATACATAGATAGATAGATAGATAGATAGATAGATAGATAGTTAGATACATAGATAGATAGATAGATAGATAGATAGATAGATAGATAGATATATAGATAGATAGTTAGATAGTTAGATAGTCAGATAGTTAGATACTTGGATAGAGAGATAGACAGATAGACAGATAGACAGATAGACAGATAGACAGACGGACAGACGGGCAGACCGACGGACGGGCACATACACACAGAGAGAGTGAGGGGGGGGGGGGGGAGGGGAGGGAGGGAGAGAGAGAGAGAGAGAGAGAGAGAGAGAGAGAGAGAGAGAGAGAGAGAGAGAGAGAGAGAGAGAGAGAGAGAGAGAGAGAGAGAGAGAGAGAGAGAGAGAGAGAGAGAGAGAGAGAGAGAGAACTCAGACTTGTTTGAAGGTTTTTCGGAAGAGAAAAACCCCTCATCAGTGTCGCATTCGCAAATATGCTTCGTACCTCGACGTCTCCGGTTCGCCTGCCTCGATTTTTTTTCTCGTCGCGGTGTACCCTCGCGAAGGTAACTGCACCTGAGAGATCTTAATCCCGGACGAAGCTTCTTGTAGTGCTCTAAAAAAGGCTGCGAGGGTGTACGAAAGAGGGTAAAGAATATTCATGTAATTTTCAGTGCTCGGCTTTGCCTCTGTGCTCCTTGCTTTATGATCGAAGGGTGGAAAGGTTCGCTTTGTATGTAGTCCATTTGGTTATTATTCCCTTGATTTCTTTCGTCACACTTCTCTAAAAAAAACGAAAAGCACAACAAGGCACTGATACAAACGTATAAGTAATTCCATGGCTACCGATTGACTCGAGTAAATACTGAAGCAGAGCTCCGGTGCTATTTATTTCATTATTTCATTTGTTTTTTTTCTAACAAATTTTTATGCTCGTTCATGTTTGTTCGTGTATTTCATACAAATAAGAAGAATGATCATTGATATTATAAAAATCTTGCAGGAAAAAGTAATCGCACATGATAAGGTGTCTATCCCAAAAATAATGGCATTATTAATTTTTCGAATGAATTTCTACTCATCTATAAATTGCATTTCGCAAATGAATCTGTATTTGAATGTTTTGTTTCTTCTATTTTCTTTTTTTAGCTACAACACCTCCGAATATTGTCAGCATACTAGATTTTTCAAAATTTCGTTTACCTTTTTATTGCATACAAATTTTTTGGAATTTCGTTCATCGAATGTAATTTAATTTTATGGGACACGAATTATATGTTGAATTTCTCATGTGCATGTATGCTGTTGAAAAGAGGAGGGCTTTTGTATGCACTGTGAGACCGGTGGGCTGCGGGAACTTGAGAAAAAAAGGCCCTCGGTCGCTCCGTCAAGTCAAGATCAAAGCGAGTGGCTATAGTTACTCCTCTACGGGTTGAAGGGTTGCAGGTCCCGGGAGGAGTTAGGGACGTTACAAGAACCGGGGAGAAAGGTGATCTATATAAAACTGCTTTCGAGTTGACACGCCGTCCAGAGACTAGTCTTTCGTAGTCAAGAGGGGTGTCGTACGAAAATCTGGTATGAATCGTCATGGTTTCATAGCTTCTTCACTCGGGTACAGAGCATGCACCGTTTTTTTATGATCTCATCTGTCAGAATAATTCTATTAAAAAATTTGCAGTTGGACGGTGAACAAGACAATCCGTACACATTCAAACGCAATCCATCAAAATGAACTTCGCTCACCCGAACAATTTTTAGAAAACGTAATTTTTTACGTTTTCTAACACTCTAAATACATTTCGATTATACGAGTATATCGAACAAAATCGGCCATTGCAAATCAATGAATAAAAACTGGCAAAAAATACCGATGAAATGTGAAATGAATTAATAGAAGGTTGTTACTAGAACTGTAAGAATCCATTTTCTCGTTTGAATTAAATTTGAACGACATTCGGGTTTCTGCGCCGATTTTTCACCTTTTATTTTGTATCATTTATACAATTTTGCATTTGTATTTTATATCCACACACTACATTTAAAAACACTGATAAATTGCATTGAAAGTTCGATATAGCAACTTCAAATTTCTATATATTTTTCTCGAATTCCGGTACTTTCGAGTTTGACCATATCTCTTCGTTAAGAAACAATATTACCCGCCGCCAAATCCAAAACTTTTCATAAAAACCTTTGCGAAATTGTTGCGATAATTTCTGTCTTTCGAAAACGGAAGGGAACTTATGGAAATCTGGAAGTTGCATTTCATTGGATACATCGATATCTCTAAATTTAGTACATTTTAACATTTATTGGTGGCACGCTCAACGTTAAAGAGAAAAGTAATTAAAGTTTCATTCGATTCTTTTTCAGCAATGTGTCTCCACTCGGAAGTAACTGTAAATTAATTGATTATTATGGAAATTGTGAAAACCGGTCAATTGGACAGAAGAGGATAAAAACATTTTTTGTCTATTGAGTGGCTGCAATTTGATTGCTCTATTTTAACAAAAAGTAATAATTCTGACAGTCATTTGCAAGAAGAAACAAAAAGGAAGAGGTGATAAAAGGTTTTACCCCATTTTCGTTTCATCTTGAAGCATACCTTTTGTAAAAATTTGATGCCTGGTCGTTCGTGCAGTCGTTCGAGGGGTTGCTTTATAGGGGTGCTGAGAGAGAATGCACCAAGGGAGGAAGCGAGGGACAGAGAGAAAGAGAGAGAGAGAGAGAGAGAGAGAGAGAGAGAGAGAGAGAGAGAGAGAGAAAGAGAGGGAGAGAGAGAGAGAGAGAAGAGAGAATAAGAGAAAAAAGAGCAGGTGGACTACTGGATAGGACGCTTATCGGGAAATGAGAACCCCTGCTAGACGCTCGACCGGCGGTCGGGATATCCTGTAATAAAACTGAACGAGGTCGGACGGTGTGCTGCGTTGGGGGTGAGAACCTTAGGGGGTAGAAGCAGGGGGGGCTGGTAGGTCCGGGTCACGAATGCTAGGAATGTTACGGAGATTTGAGCGCAACTCGAATGGTACAGAAATTGCTATTCCGAAAGAAAGACTAATACATGCAATAAAATTGTAATTAATGCCCAACTCAATCGTATTTGCTTTACGTAAAAATAATAATTTATTAAATTCTAACGTGCATCATCCAAAACGAGTAACGTTGAACCGTAGCTCGATAACGACAAAAACTTTTCTCTTTTTTGTCAAGGGCTGCGGTTTTTTTTCACCTCGAGTTTGTTGATTATTGTTTTATTGTTATCTAAATGTTAGCAAAAGTAATTACCAGACGGAAATAACGAAACAGAGGCTGCAATTATTGTCGGTAAATCCTGCGCCTATATTGGCTCGAGAGCTTCACGGGTCTACTGTACAGAGTCGTTTCTTTACGTTAAGCACTACCAACGAGATTTAAACGGAGATACACGAGAGGCTATTTTGCCGAAAACATATGAAAGAACTTAAACTGAGGAATACGAAGTAAATGAGAGGAAACAAGAGAGTGCAATAAGAATTCGAGCTTCCTCTACTTTTATTTGAAAGTATTGTCTGCCATGAGTAACAAACTCGACTGTTGCCCGGGTGTAGTATATACAGTCCCTTCAAAACGTAAGAAATCGATGGAATACATTAAAGTCGCCCTTCTTTATTCAAGAGGACGTGAGTAGTCATAAACGAAAAAAAAAGAAATACATTCACAAGTATACCCACCTTCGATATTTTCCATACGGATTACTTTATTTCACAAAAAATGGATAGAAAATTTGTCGTCTTTTGTAATGATAAACAAAGAAACTATATTTCATTCGTCGCGATTTATATTCCTGGAATAAATATACACTTTGTATTATGATCGTGAATATTTTTTACGTTTGCATTTTTTTTTCGTGAGAGAGATCAAATGTGTAGCAATCCGGAGATGGATTGAGGACCCGACTGGAGAATTTTTATAATCACCGTCTTTGCCAGCTCAGTCTCCAAGATAAGATAATGTTGACTTGAATATTTTATTGGAATGAGACATAAAAAAAAGTGAGAGATAGGGAAAGGAGATGAAGTAAAGAGATAGAAAAGTTGACGACTATACCAGAGAAAACTGCAAATCACTTCTCTAGTTGCACATATATAAGTTATGATTCTTGGACCATGTTGTTTGGCTTACGCCTTCGTTTCCTTACACGCTCTGTCGTCAAGGGATCATCACAATGTAAAATTTTCGAAAAATTAATTTTTTTTTGCATTATCCGATCGTATAGACGGTTATAAAACATATTGTTAAATTTTTTAGGGTGAAATTGGAATAATTTCGCTCACTACAGCCTTTCTTAGTGAAAGTGATTCGAGCAGCAGCGTGAGACCTGGTGCGGTGACCTGGCATCGATGAAGATGTCCAGGGGGTTTTGAAGCAAATTATGAAGATTTAACCACAGAAGATTTGCTACAGAGATGTACGGTCGCAAACACGCAGTATCACAATGAACGTTTTAATCATTGCGTGTGGTAACTTGCTCCCAAGCTATACCTTCGGTGGAAACAAACTGTGGAAATTGCAACTTATTGTGCCAGCTTGTACATTTATGTGAGGGGTACGATGCATATTTAACAATCATGGAAACTATAGGGGTAACTATTGGGACAGCAGGCCGTGGCGTTCGCTGCAAAATACAAGGTAGAGCGCATCGCAACTGCTAACCGACGAAGCTCTCTCGACTCTAAAGAATAAGCGAGGACTGTTCGCCGAAATAATAATTGCTGCTGATAACGAGCAATCTGAGGAAGCGGAAGGGATATTGTATGCACATGGCATCACCGATTGATCGTAAGTAGACAATTTATATGAAAATTCCGCACTCGAAACTTTGAACGCGTTTTTCTCAAAATGTCGTTTCTCAAAACGCTGTACACTCTCAAGGAAGAGTTTTCAAGCTATCCGTCTCAAAATTTTGACAGAACATTCTTCACGCTATTATTTATCTTGCTATGGTAGCTTTTTTTAATCTTCATATTTTTTTAAAATGAAAAACTGCCGAACAAATAGGCTAAATTCAATATATTTTTTTTCAAAACGTCGCCATTTTGTCAATTTTGATTAAAAAAAACCTCCATTGCAAGATAGCGGCTTTCATACTAATTAATAATCATTTTACAAATTTTGTTTCAGATAATATTTACGGTCACAACCGTGTACACCGTGAGGACTCCTTTTTTTCGAAGATATTTTCAACCTTTAAAAAAATGTAAAAAAAAATAAACGTTTAAACATTTATTTTCTGTTCTTCATGAGTGCTTTGATTTGACATAAAAAATCAAACTCATTAGCATATTTCAACCATCGAGAAAAAAACCGTGAAAATCAGCTATTTTTCGACCCGTTACACTGTGATGATCCCTTAATCTCATTTATGTCTTCAACTTTTTCCCCATGCTTTCCATTTGCCAGCATATGAAACTTGATAAGTACGGTTAGTCAAACTTGCGTTCAAATTAAATTTGTTCGATAACATAATTTAACAATATCTCATAATATAATAATAATATTTAATAACATAATAATAATATTTAATAACATAATAATAATATATTAATATTTATAATAATAATATAATAATATCTAATAACATAATAATATCACTGACTGACAGCAGATAGATGGTCGGGGTTCGGCTCCGGTAGTGATTCGAGTTAAGTAGCGTTGTGCATGGCCGATATTCGGAGCGGTGGCCGCTTAGCCGTGTACCGCCTGGCGCATTAAACAGTAAGCGGAAGGCCAATATCCTGCGACCTTGGTGTAGATACTTAAATAAAAGTCGGTGCACCGGAGAATTAGAAAAATATGGGGCCGTTTATACAAATACGGGTTTTCCACAGTTTCCCCTATCATCGGCAAATGCGGTATGGTATAGATTAAGACGGCTGTAGACGCAACAGAAGTTAGGCTGGATTAGCGAAGTGCGGGTAGGGGATGATAGAAGAGGGTTTAATTCGAAAGGGTAACCCGGAAAAATCCGCAAGGGTTGGAGCTGAGGAAATAAACAAATAATATAATAATATAATGATAATATTATTGTCGCCCTATAATAATACTCTAATAATATTATTAATAGGTAATAATATTATTGTCATATTAGTGCAAACTGAGGAAGTGCCCGTGCAATAAGTCTATTATCATAAATTAATCAATAAAATTCATTTTCGCAAACGGAAAAATATAGAAAAACAGGCAGAGAGCAAGATGAGAGCATAAGAGAGTAATGCAATGCGAATGCATGTTTTTCAAAAAGAGTTTTGGAAACTTTTCGCTGATATCTTTGTCGATGAAATCGCGGGTTATTTCGGCTTGAATAGTCGGAACGAAATTTTCGTTTAACCAAGACTTCGAAGTTGCCATCCCATAAGAAATGTGTCGCTTTTCTGCTACTAGAGAAATCACTTGTCGATTTGAGTCTATCGTGTGGTGCTCGGAATATTTGATTTTTTTTTCCCGGTTAGCAATCGTAGTTTCATTCCGGGTTCATTCATGTGGCTAGTGTTGCATTGCATTTTGAGTGTAGTTGCACGAATAAAGTAATACGAGGATTCACTGAATTTCGACGATTTGCATCTTTCATTAACCGAAACTAACTGTATTACGTGACAATGCCAATAAACTCGGTACACAGAAAATAAGTGAAACTTTGCTCGGCTGCATATTGAAACACGTTGGCGCTAATGAGTTAAAGTGGAAAGTTTATATTTGTTGCGATATACACGTCCACGGTAAAATGTGAGATAAATTTAAACCTACACTCTCTTCGCACGTCGGGGCGAAACGAGGTGGCTAATGCGGCTTGCTAAATATGTGTGATACGTTGTACTTTTAATGTGCTGATATATATTCAGCTGCGAGAAAACCGCACGAAGAATCTGCAACCCACTGTGCTCTCAGCGTCGATTCTACGCTAAAACACGTCAAATGTTGAAAAACAAATGATCATAACTCTCATCGCTATTATGTTTTACACAGTTTGATTTACGTCTTCTTGTTTGCCAGGATTCAATTTATAAATCGTATGTACCAAAATGTGACAGCAATTTGAAGCGAGAGCAGTAAATGTTCGCACTCGTGCTGGTGATACGGACTGGAATTAGAGAGGCGATTTTCGGCGACGCGCAATACTGCGTCGCACTCGCCATGTCGATGTTGCACAGTTGCACAACTTGTCCACTTCCTGGTAGAGTGTGTGTGAGCATACTGTTATCACTAAAACGCATATCTGACCAGGAATAGTAATTAAATACCAAACTTTTCCGATCAAGATTTATGATTTAGCATGAAAAACGTTGCAAGATGTGATAATGCAAAATTACAAATTTGTCGTTCATCAGTAACTGGACCATTTTTTTGTCACTTGAACGGAGTGGATAAGGTCCTATTGGATGCTGAATCATTGTATTGTCCTGGATATTTTAGCTTTTTTGTATTGTAGGTATTTCTGTCTAAAATGCACACCTGGACCATCAGTTTTTCCCCGATCGGGTTTGGAGTGGAAAATTCGTAATCAGCGAACGATTTTACATACAAGAAGATATTATTTAATGGATTTGAGGAAAATAATAGAATAGCGAAGAACAAGTTTGCGGGATGAGACGAAAAAAAGTTGCAAATTTGTCACTCGTTAAGAGAGACTACCGGTCTAGAGCCCGAGAAAAAGGTGAATTTTGACCCTTTTTTAAGGATACCTACTTGATGAAATGACTATTTCCTTCAGTAGCCCTTATTCTACATATTTTCAAGAATGTTAACCGAATTTTTCACAAAATTTCGTAACAAAAGGGCGGCGCTGAAACTGAATGAAGCGAGTCACCATTGACTGATAGTGTCTAGCGACCGACAAGTTTACATCGCTAATTCTTGGCTGATTTTGTTGATATTTTTTTTACAGCGTTATAACAACATTCGACATCGAAGTACGTAGGCGATTTTTGATATGTCGAAAACTTTTTCCGAAAAAACGATTTTCGGCGATTTTTCTATTTACCGAAATTTTTTTTTCAAACATGCACCACTAGGAAAAATCGATATTTTTTGGCTGCCCTACATATTTCAAAGGGAAATTTTTGAATTTTCTTTCCACGTAAGAAATTGGAGGAAAACTCTTGCCGGCCGCAAAATACTAGCAGACAAACGTGACTTGCTTCATACAGGTTCAGCGCCGCCATTTTGTTACAAAATCTTGTGAAATAATTTTTAAAGATACTTGCAGATATTTAAAATAAACGCCTCTGAACGGAATTTCCATTCTATCAACGATCCACAAAAAAATTGTCAAAATTCACCTCTTTTACCGGACTTTAGACCGGCAATTTCCATCAGGTGATTGTGATCCGCACATGTTTATGCATCCAGAACAAAGCATCAACAAAGAAAAATTTTTATGATTACTCATAACCTGTCACAAATTAGACTCGCTTAGATAGAACATTACAGAATCGCAGCGATCTCAATGGAAAGCAAAAAAATCAGCGGGAAAATAGTACATTGTGTACCAAGGAGACAAAGCCCCTGTCTCCGCGGTGCACACGATTATTTATATACCAAAATTATGTTTTCCGAGCGTTTGTATTGTTAAATATACATATGGCTGCAAGCATGTGCCGTAGCTGTCGTATATGTAAAGTGTATCGCATGCGCGGGGGTGGAGGAGGTGGAGCCCCCCGTAGACACCAAAAGTAGCTTTGAAATGTAGCAACATATACACAAATGCGTCGTACGTAGATTCATAGAGGTCATGATTTTGATGGCAATATTTCGTTTGTCGTCTTTGCGCGGGTCCCTTTAGATCTGGCGGCGTGTATTGTAGCCACTCATCGCTGCGATGTTTTTTCAATATCAGTCATTGTTTATTTAATTTTTTTATTAATGATTTTTGTCACGGCGAGATCGACGATACTTTGTCACGGTCCCACGTGAAAGTGAGGTTATATTTCTTCCTGCAAATAACGCCTCAGCGTACACAATAATTCATCGACCTAACGACTAAGAGCAGCACTTAACGACCGACAGCTGTTGTACAGGGACGTTTCAAAAAGTTTTAATCCTAGGACATAAAATGCCTCTTTTACGTACCGTTTACACGTACGAAAAAGCGAGGAAAACATGGTTGTGATATATAAAAGTTTAAAAATAGTCACGCCGTCAGTTACAGCGAATGACAGTTTCAGACCATTCGGCTGTTGAGTCACTGTCCGCTAGTGTTGGAACAAGCACAAAGACCGTACTTGAAGCTTCCAACTGTCATACATTTTAGCGAGCTTTCGTCAAAACACCAAGATGCACTCCCCCGTAGGCGGCAATGTGGCCTGCATATGCGATGTACCATAGCCGTATCACGGTGTACGGAGCATTCGGTACACAGTCTCATCTGGCGTATGTAGCCGGTACCTATCGGTCTAGTTGCTTGTTACACACTCGACTCTTGCTCGATAGAACAGAATGAAGATGAAGTGAGGTTAGCGAGAGAGAAGAGGATGATATTGACGAGATAACGCACGAGGGATGCGGTTGTGGACCGTGAGCGAGTGGAAGGGTGAAAGTGCGGAATGAGCGAGCGGTGCAAAGGGTTCATGTACGTGCCCTGTACGAATACAAGAGCTGCGAGTTTACGCAAGTACATAGACATGGAAAGCTGTCAAACGAAAGGTCGTAATTTATGCCAGTTTACACGTTAGATCATGCTCGTTACGTCCATTGAGTTGGCGAACATTTGCTGGATATAAACACACATCACACGACGCTGTTGAGACCGAACGATGGCGGTGCTCTCCTGGAAAATATTGATGAGGCTTAAATGGCTCTTGCATCCATTGGAGAGGGGGGGGGAGAGAGAGAGAGAGAGAGAGAGAGAGAGAGAGAGAGAGAGAGAGAGAGAGAGAGAGAGAGAGAGAGAGAGAGAGAGAGAGAGAGAGAGAGAGAGAGAGAGAGAGAGAGAGAGAGAGAGAGAGAGAGAGAGAGAGAGAGAGAGAGAGAGAGAGAGAGAGAGAGAGAGAGAGAGAGAGAGAGAGAGACCTCGAACGCGATTGCTATGAGGGAACGTGGAAAAGCCGTAGCGGGAGTGCACCGGTAAATATTTCGATCGCCTTCACAAAGACCCTGCAGGCTCATCCTGTACGGCACCAATACACCCCTTGCCGTAAACGCTGCGTCACAAATCCATTGAAGCATCGATATGCCGTAGCAGCGGAATGGGTTTGGATACATCTATCGATCGCTACCCAACAAAAGGCCGTATGGCCGATGTGACTTTGCTGGTTAAATCGTGTGGATTACGGCTTTTTGTTTGATCGCGATATATACCTATACACTGATACATACACGGCAAAGCACACAAGGTCCGTTAACCGATTCGCCGGGATGTTCAGGTCGAGGAGCGTCCTTCCATGAAACAATGAGGATACTAGGGGCGTAGGGTGGAGGTGGTGGATGCGACAATGTGAGTAACCATGCAGATAAAATGCAGAGGGAGGGAGCGATACGTATGTGTGTGGGGTGGAGAAAATCGAAGTATTGGAAAATGACGAAGGGATAAATTCTGTGGGTATCCATTTCTCAAAAGCAAAATAGCGTAAGCCATACTGTAAGCGCGCTGGCGAATGTTGGTCAAGGGAGTAATTATGCTTCTTTATTTGTACGCAGTACTTGCTGTTTTTCATGCAATTGATTCGTACGTGTTTCTGCATCTCGTTTTCCTTTAAGGTCCCTTGCGTAGCTGAAAGTGGGCATGATCGTAAAGGAGTTCATCCTCGGAAACATCGAAAAGATAAGGCCGCAATGACACACGATTTCACCGGTCACGAAATCCTTAACGGAGTTAGGCTACTGTGAAAATAAAAAAAAAATCGTTTGTCGCTTGAGGCAACTCAAATTGAAGAGGACGGTCCAACATATCGTGGAGGAATCGCAGATTAAAGGTAACCTTATGTTTACAACGATAAAATTGTTAGTAAAACCTTTTTTCTCGAAACAATGTTTTTCAAAACTATGTACACGATTTCCCCGAGTCAACATTTTCCAGCAGTGTTCAACCCGCAAAATGAAGACCTTCTTCCCCCAGCACAGATCGGCGATTGCGGATTATCGGGTACCTAAACGAGGGTGCAATGTTTGAAATACCAATATGTTAGGACCTCCGATGAACCTCCCGAATGGCAGAAACTGGTCATTGTCACTCAAAGGAGGGCAATGCAGAGCGCAACTGAACCCGTGAAACCCGAGGTGGGCCTACTTCGAGTGCTCCCGCAGAACCTACTGGCCCCCCTTTCGGCCTACTGTAGGCGCACTGTAGACCCTCTGGACCCTCTATTCAAGGACAATGGATCTATTTCGTCATCGAACGGGTTACCGATCAGGCCACAATGGAGTGTTGATGTAGAAAATATCGAATTTGGGCTCAAAGCAGGTTAGGTGAGGTCGAGGCGTCGGACTTGAGACCGAAAGCAGGTTAAGGAGGCCTGTGTTCTGCACCTTTCACTGAAACTGGGGAGCCTCTGTGAGTCCTCTCGGTTTGGGAGGACTCACAGAGGCTACACTGGATCAAATGGAGGCCTCTTCGTGGCAGTGAACTCAACAAATGGGGTTTGGTAGGTTCAACGGAGGCTGGCGGCGTGATGCATGTCAAAAGAAATGGGCCCTGCGAGTGTTCAAAGGAACCTATACATTTTGACTCGGGTCTCGACATCGAATGAACGGATTGACTTGAAAATTGGAACACTTATTTAGTGTAATAGTAGTTTAGTATTGACCGATGTTTTTCTTCTTAACATTTTTTTTTATTAGTTATTAATAATAATGGTGTAATTTTTCTTAAGGCCCTACACCACGGTAAAAAAAATTTTTTTGTCATTTTTTTTTCATTTTCTGAAAGATACATTTGTTAAGAATGCTCTCACCAATAGTTTTAAAGAAATTTGTCAAATTGGCTGAGATACAGCATTTTATGTGAAACCGTTCGAAGCGCATGACCGCGCCGAGCGGCAGATGTGCGGCTGTCGACCTGGCGACCCTTTGTTGGCCTCTATGAACCCTAATTCTTGGAATATATTTCGATTAAGGTCTTCGATTAAGTAATCGGCAGTTTCTTCGATTAAGGGGCCAGTCCACTTTGGAGCCACGAAAAAAAGGCGATTTTCGCGATTTTTTTTTTAGGATTTTATAAAAGATATGAATATAAAAGTTGTTGGGCTTGATATATAAAGTCTTGAAATACATTTAAAAAAAAATTTAATTCATTTTTATTCATTTTTAAGTACAAAAACTATAGTTTAACGTAACGCCTCAAAAATAGGTGGGCTAGGTAGCTCCATCACAACTCGGCAACGGCTTGTCTGAAATAAAAAAATCAAAGTCCATTAGATTCAGTATGACACCAGCTACAAAATGACCCTCGGATATAAAGTTTTATCAAAAAATAAAAAAATGGCAGATGAAAAACGAAAAAAGTAAAAAAAAAACGCGTTTTTTCGCAGTTTTTCGCAAACAAAAGAGTAAAAATCAAAATTTTAAAACCATCGAGGGTCATCTTATTGCGAATCATCTTTACAATATGTGGTTCAAATTTCAAGAGAATCGGTTTATTAGTTTTAGAGATACGATGGAGCTAGATTTTGAAAACGTTGTTTCGAGAAAAACGCGTTTGAAGTTTATACTATGAAAAACTCTTACCTAAACTCAATCGGCAATTCCTGCACCGTACAAAATCCCTTCTGATTGCTCATCATCGTCGATTTCTTCAAGTCTTGCTTGCTTTCGTTTGGTTCTGGTCTCTTTTGAGCACTCAGAACTGCGGTGGTTTGCTGAGCGAACACGCTCGTCATCGCGATTATCGGCGAATCCGATGGCGATCGGGCCGAGTTTGACGCCTATTATTTCTATTATTTTAAGCACTGGACGAAATCCTTCATTAAAGACACACGCGGAAACTTTGCAGGCAATGTCTACGATTTTTTTGCCGTTGAACATGTGTTCAGGTGCCATATTCCATACGCAGTTGTTAAAACTTTCATTATTGTTTTGCGTATGGCCACCTAAACACCTTTCGAGCAGTTCTGTTTTGGTGAGATCCTCGTAAATAGGTTTTAAAACTTCCTGTACTTCCTCAGAAAGAGCAGGAGGATGTTTGTAATGTTGCTGAAGTGCCTTCGCTTTGAGGTACTTGCACCATTCTATCGAGCAGTTGTGATGTTGCGGCTTGACATCGGTCGAAATTTTGTGGTAATACCCTGCCCATATTTCTTTGCGCATACCTTCAATAGAATTCAAATTCCCTTGAACATCTAAGTCGTAATTTTCAGACAACTGTTTCATCAACTTGATCGTCAAAGTTTGTGTTTTTGCTTTTGACCACTTTTTTTATGGTAGCCGTTTTTTTCTTCACAACTACAGTTTTTTTCGGTGCGGTTTTTTTCGATGCGGCTTTTTTCGGTGTAACGTTTTTCGATGCGATTTTTTCCTCCTCTGCTTCCTTTAGAGCTTTTTTCTTCTGGATCAAAGATGTTCTTGCTTCATTTGCACGTTTGAAAACGCGTTTGGCCACATGTAAAACACACTCCAATTTTTTGACAACGAACTCTTCACCATAGGGAAAACAATTAAGCAGCATTCTGAAAGTCTTCGAGTCGCCATCACCGATGTAGAATCCATACCGCACAGCAAATCTTTCTACCGATCGTAAAAACATTTCTACTATGCCATCTACCTCCATTTTGCCAGCACTTCCTGAGTGATTTGCTGTACAATGAGGTTTATGCTTCTCAGACCAGGTGATAAAGTCTAATGTGTTTTCTTTACCTTTCCATTTTTCACATCCTTTACAGAGACTTGATCGTATTTCAACGTCAGCGATTTTTTCAGTAAATCGAAGAATAAGTGAAACTATACTAATTCGAGAAGAGAAGCGTCTTTTTTCCCAAGATCCGTCACCAGAAATTGTCAAAAGTCCTCGGGAAGTCCTTTTTCCTGTTGCACTTTTTTTTCTTCTAAAAAAGAGTTTTCTTCTTGCGCGTCACTAAATCGAAAACGGTTTTTGGTGCTATGGCAATACCGTCAACGATTTGATAGTAAACATTCTTGTGTAATCCGTAGCCTAAGTCCATTAGACCACAAAATAAGTTGATTCCAGCTAATCCAATGCCCATTAAACGCATCACAAACATGAGGCGACGATTCACTTCGTAACCACTTCTGATCTTCGGGCACGAGTTAATATACTTTTCGCCACACGCACAACTGAAACACACTTTAAAACCCAAGCCTCGCTCTCCATATTTAGAAAATGAAATTTCTCCATTGCAAACTTTACACTTCAAGTAGTTTGACAACGTTGAAAACACGAGAAGAAAGCTTATGATACTGTAACCGGCAGCTGGATCCGTGTGTACGTCGAAACTCTGATCCTTCGAAGTTGCCAGTTTTTCAGCTGATTTGCTTGCAAAACCTGCAGTTTTATCCGAGTGGTGATTCCCTGAAAACCTCCGCTTCCTGGTTCTCCCTGGATGAGCTTCGTTCTTTTTACCCATGATGCACAACCCGATGTTACTCCTACGCAGTCTAAGCGAATACTGATGTTGAAATAACGGTAGAGGTGTTTCAGTGTTCGTTTTTGCTCCTAAAACTTACTTATAACTACGGTTATATTTCAAGAAGGACTAAAATATACCTGGATTATACGATTTATAATGAAAAGCAGCTGTTTAATGAACAATAGCGGGGAAAGAGGATTAAAAGGCCGATGGGTCGGCCTAGCGCGCTATACGCTCAGGTAGACGAAATGAAGTCCTGACGTTCAGGTAAAAAAAAAAATCCTTACAGAGCTCGGATTTTCATAAAATTTTGACACAATATTTCTGAATGTATGTACTTTCGAAAACAGTAAAATATCGATTTTTTGAAATTTCTAAAGTGGACTGGCCCCTTAAGAAACTGCCGCTAATATTGCTTCAATACTTTTTAACAATGGTCATATTGACCTCATAAATGTATTGGAGATATTAAACATAAAAATTGGTGAAGGACTCTACCAATATTGTCAAAACATCGACGAGAAGCGAATATGCGAAGCTGAGCACGAAGCCAAAAAAAGCACACATGAGGGTCGTCTGCGGGCAAAACATGAAAAAAATGATGAGTCTCTGGATGCTGAGGAGCTGTTGTATAGTCCAGGAATAGCTGACTAATGGTGAGAAACAAAAAAAAGAGACAAATAAAAAATTTAGTTTGTATGTTGAATTATCTTTCAGCAAAACTTTGAACGCATTTTTCTCGAAACTACGTTTTTCAACCTGGTTGACAACATATTAAAAAAACTATTCATCCGATTGGTATGCGCCAAGTCTTAAACTGTTCGAAAATCCAGTCTCTATGGCACCACGTAGGGTTTTTTTTATAAAGGGCCCCCTTCTAGTTTTTTTTATGAACGATGAAAATTTTCCATGAAAATCGGAAATAAATTCGCTGGTCCGCCATTTTTTTTTAGGTATCGAAATTCCCCTACGTGATGCTGTAAACCTATATGTCTAGTTTCTAAATATATTTTTATTTTATTTTTCAGATGAACCGTATGGCTTAATCGCTGTCAACCGCCGAGCAGCAATTTCGTCGGAGTGTCCTCTTGGAAGTGGCGTACACCGCAAGCTATCCTTTAGATTCGAGTACAAAAATGTGTATACAGTCTTCTATATGTATATATTGACTATGAGTATTAATAAAAAAAAATCGATTCATCGTTTGCTTGAAAACAATTCCGAAAAATACACCCTCGTACCGTGCACGAACCGTGGTGTGGGGCCTTAAAAAAATAGGACAAAATGCCAACAACTTTGTTATGGTTAAAACACGATAACAAAACAAAGCCTCGATCAAGTCTTAGCCAATATCATCTATTTTGAGAAAGAAACTGTTCTTTTTTGGTTTCAGATTAACCGGGTGGCCGAAATCAAGTACACCGTTGAGTTGAGCCCATCCCGTTTGAAGGTCCTTTACGATATTGTTTATAACGTCTTCAATTATTGTTTTTTTTTATGAAATTTGGAACCTTGTTAATATACATACAAATAAATGTCTAAACGACTTTTCAATCATCTCATTTATTCCTGCAAAACACATTTTTTTTAATAACCCTGATTTTCTGGAAGTCATAGTAGCCTAAACCCTTGAAAATCTTTACGGAAAATGTCTTAAAAGAAGGAAGAGGTTATACTTTCAGGATATACGTAATCACGTAATCAAAAAATACGTAATCAAAAAATGTGACTGATTCACTTACTACCGAAATCAGTATTGGAAATTGTTTAGAAGATGATCTTTCGAATGAGCTAATCACAAGTCGAAGACAAGTAGCTTCTAGCCATAGGAGCTACTTCTCTTTCCGTGATAGGTGGTATCTGGCGGTAGGCAGAGGGGTTGTGTCATCAAAATCCGACGGATTATTAGAGCAAAAACCACCGGCATTGAAATTCATTGCGTGTGTCGTTTCGTCTTAAAGCAGACGAAATTGTAATTCTGCCAAACTAGCAGCGTTTTCTTAATGTACGAGTGCCCTCAACACAGCAAATACAATCTCAAAGATATCCAGCTACATTTGAAAATGGTAACGTCAGAGTTGAAGGTTAAACAGAACAGTAAATCTCGTACGCTCCAAAACTGTCAATTATTTGTGGACTCGATTATCACCTGGGCGTTTATTTCTTGCTCTAGCTCTCGGTAACGAACACCATCCAATATTGACCTGAGGGAAGGAATTCAGTTAGCGATAGTAGCAGTAACACTTCCGAGGAAGCTTAAAGTTCAAACTGTTCAGGCAGAACGATGGAAAAGAAGGCGTGCTAAAGAGACGTAACACAAGTACTTGGAAACTCTATATAAGGTATGTACTCCTCTGAGAGCATAATCGGGTAAGTACTTCAGCTCGCAAATTCACAAGCACGAGAGAAGCGCGAAGCTCTCTTTTTCTTCTTCACTAGAATACGAAAAATCTCCGGGTGGCTGTATATATGCCTATGTGTGTGCGTGTTTCACCGTTGTTCCATAGTGGATAACGAGAATAAAAGTAAAACAAAAAAACGTAGAATTTCAGCAGTCAGCTACGTTGTTCAGTGGAATACCACCAAGGATAGAAGGTACACGGAAGGTGTAACCTTCAGAGGAGCAAAGATAGGGAGAAAAGCATAAAAAGAAAACAAAAAGACGAGCCTTTCTTAGACTTCGTACAGAGCTCCCGTTCTTGCCCATTTGGGTTGTAGTTCGCGTGTGTGTACTTTTATTACAAGAGGCGAGTCTTCAAGAACATCCCGTTATCAGAGATTACCTAGCGAAGCCAGCAGGAAAGATGGTATGCATGTAGGACGATTGTACTAAAGCGAATAACGTACTTATCAAGCAGATGTTCATAACCATTAAAAGGACCTTTCTCCCGCCGTACGGGTTGACGAATGTCGCGAGCCTCAGTTCGGCAACGAGGGCTAGGAAGACTTTCTTGAAACACGCTTATGAGAGGCTTAACGTGGTTACACTAAGAAGCAAGTAAAAAGTTCTGACAGACATGGAGCAGAAACCATCATAAAGTTTGTCTCATCGCGTTTTTTTTTATTCGTATCAACATTTCTTGATTCACAGACAGTCTTTGAATAAATATTTGCGGAATAAATGAATACTTGCGATTGGTGTTTATAAGTCGTTATCATGCTTACTCCTCATCTGCGTTCCCTCATCAGATCATGGTCAGGCCTTTCAGCATAGATCAGGTTCGCGATGTAACTAGGTCTTAGGCTAGGCCCCAAATCGTCGTTCCCCTTTTTGGGAACTGGCCGGGAACTGACAAGGAAAGGGATTCGAAAATCACCGCACAATGACGGGGAAGGTGATGATGTACTGCCAGAGCTCTGAATGAAAAATGAACCGGCTGACGTATACAGTAATGATCACATAATGGAAGGGCTTTTGGCGATATACCCGAGTAAAATAGATAGTACATATCAGGTCGTACTGATACTTATTATTTCACAAGTATCACAAAATCATAAGCAAAAGTACACGCTGTGAGCACAGCACTTTTGTACGTGATACAACAAGGGGTCGAAGTTTAATCGGTGTATGATGGTATCTTGGTTACGCGAAGCGCTTCTTTTGAAGCCATCTAGCCGATTGTTGGCAAAATACATTCACGTAATATCTTTCCGGTTAGCACATTGATATTTCTTGACAAGGCGACCTTGATTTTAAAAACCACGAATCACTCACTTTATTTTCTGTCCCATTAAATAATTTGGTTATTCGTTATGTTCAAATTAATACTTGTTATAATATCATTATTTGTTATAAGCATTTTTATTCTCGTAGCTTATCATTAATGAAAGAAAAGTTTTGTAATGGTGAATGGAATTACAACAGATGATTAGTTTCACCCTAATAAATTATAGATATCTTTGATGGAGTAAAAAGCAAAGCAGCATTACATAGTTCTTAAAGTCAGGCTCCACTTTTCAGGAAATGTCAATGTTTTAGCCAGGTATACATTCCGTGAAAGAGTACTTGCTCGCAATGTATTCCGGCTAGAACATTGTAATTTCCAAACATAGAGTGAAAGCCGTAAAAAAAAACGATTTTGTGATCTTTCCGGTCTATTCCATGAACGGGCCTGGTCAGGTGAATCAGACGAGGCAAGCCTGGTCAGGGCCCGACACAAAGTACGGAATGCTTGATCACATTCCTGCCCGGGATGTCGGTGGCATGACACTCTACATCAATTTACGGTATATTCACTTTCCAGCGTCTCTAAACTTTCTGGTCGGTTTGCTAAATCACCTCTGGGACAGTATTCGTACCCAAATTCTGGTAATTTGGACCTCCACACGGTGAAAATTGATTTATCAGATGAAAAGTTCTTTCCACTATGTTGACGTGCCACCGAATGTTTTTTAAGTGGCGAGCTTATCATTTCTCGAGAATTTCTTCGTTATCCTTGGTGTAGCCGTATCATGAAGTCAGTCGTCATCAGGACTACGTCGTATGATTAGTCATCAAATTCAATGTTGGCGGTACTTTGAAACTTTCAACGACGTAAAAATGATAGAAACATTAAACGCAATTGCACGTGATTCTTCAACGTTGTCAACGTCCATTTGATTGGGGTGACATTAATTATTCATTCATCTGCTTGTAATTTATTTTTCCGAGTGAGTAAATAATATGGGCGTTATTATTATGGTACAAACTTTCACGACTTACTCCGCATATACGTGATACTAATATACGTAACGTGCCAACGTACACGACAATAGTAATACGCATGATCGAGTTTACCAACCACAGGAACAAACGTTCAAGCGTCTTCCTCAAGCTTGAAAACCCTGAACGTTGCGAGAAACTTCATTCTGCACGTACCTCGGACACCTATAACCAAGCATGGGTTGTGAGAGAAAAGGGATTTCACACCGATGGAGCTTGCACACGATGAGAACCATTTCCGGTTCGCAACGAGCGATGTATAGTGAGAAAGCTGGTCTGCACCCGAGTTCGTTGTTAGCGCTTATTTACCGTCTGATACAGAGACTCTTGAGCGAGTCTATACCGATGGGAGTGGATCATCAAAATAAAGGGAAGAAAAAACCGTAGGACGAGGGGAAGAGAGGAAAAGAATTGCATGGGAGTGGGTTAGCATTCTAATTTATAAGATTTGTCATTGAAATTGCGAAAAGGCCGGCATCTTGAACATGTAACGGTAGAAAATAACTTGATGGCATATGGGTGATGTATCCAGAAAATCTTGCTTTTATAGACAATTCACGTTCAATGGCTACGTAAACTTTTTGATGCCGAAGTTTGCATTATTGGAATTCAATGGAAACTTTTTTGAATATCAAATTTTTTTTGGCAGATTTATCCTGTGATAATCGTCCAAACGTTTTTTTAGGAGCCTTATGAGAGATCTACAATGTAACATTACAAATGGAAATTTTGAAAAAGAAGAAAAATGATGAGATGCATAAATAACGAAGAATTCCCATTCCATTTCAACGATGCGAGCTTCAACATCATACTTTTCGACTGTATACACGTGATATTCATTCAGAGCTCGAGGTTATTATCATCATCATCGCGGAATAACATTTGTTTTTAATTAAAAAATGTGTCTCGACAGAATATAACTCTAAACAGGACTTTACAAGAATCTTCTTGGATTTTGCGGATCCCTTGCCCCCTTGGGCAGTTATCACGTAGGCCATGGAATAGGAATGCGTATTTTCGACAAAGGCTTGTACAATGTCCATTAACGTGAATAATTTATTGTTAAATAAACAAAAGAGCGAACCTCTAGTAGTCAACATCAAAATAAATAATATATGGTGGATATTCTCCCGGATTTTTTACGATTTATCCTTTCAAAAACTCTAGAAGAAACGCTGTCTTTCAATCCTGCTGGAGGTATGCAATCCGTTAAAGTATCTTGTACGGCAGAGGATTGCTTCTCGTTAATTTTTATTACATGGATGGGAACCTTCGCTGTCAGGCAAACGAAATTTCATTAGATTTCCACTTTGAAGTAGCCGAATCGCAATATTTACTCCAATTGTCCCTCGAGCCTTTCGCGTGGAAAATACTTTCATGATCCCTACTCGAAGTCCGGTGTAACATTGTTGAAGAGTCTTATAGAGTGTTAGAGTTCACAGAGAGTACTCTCTAGAAAATACGCCGTTGCAATAGGTCGAGTGTGCAAAGTGCATGCATATATTTCGTACACTCGAATCAACTCGGTTGAACGAGAATAATGTCGTTGGCACTTCGCTTGTCGGTTGCCTGACAACAATTTAAACTCCTTCGCCCTGGCAATCGGTCCCTCTAGGCTGATTCTCTCCGCGCTAACCGAGATCCCGAAAATCCATGTTATTATTTTACGGAAATGCAACATTCTCTCTTGGATGGCCGGTGTATTAAGTACATACAAAACGAAAAAAAACCTTCAAGTTAATATCGATATTGCTATTTTTCTTCGCCGGAAAAAAATATACAATTTTCTAAACGTTCCCGTCTTCATTGCATACTGATAACTCTTTGAAAAACGACTTCTTTTTGTATAATTGACTGCATCCTCTCTTTCGCTGAATGAAATGATCTAGTAAAGCTGCGTTTATTCAGGTGCACTGCAAATCCAAGTGTGTTGTTGAAACACGGTTTTTATACCCTTTTTTTTCTTAACTCATTGTCAGAGAGCTTGGACTTGCACACAGGGCAGGAACAATTGGGGACCCATTAACGAAATTGCGTAAAGAACCAGATATAAGGTTTCTTTATTTGACCTACGTTCTGCTGCACGAGATTCCAATGAACATAGTTAGAGGCGAGATTTTGTCGAAAAGTTTTCCTTCATTTGTTCCTCGACAAACCGCCACTCGTTTAAATTCGTCCTTCTTACAATGATCGTAGATTTCCAATACGATGTTCCAATGGTTGCGGTATAGTCGAAAATAATTGTCGACAGACGCGACAAAACCCTCGTCGATGCCGCACTTACAAAATATTTCACAATAAATTCCGCAAGAAGTCTATCGGCAGAATCGTCGAATGAGATACCTCGAGGGTTAAAGCGCTTGACATACAAATTTACTAACGTGACCCGTTTCACAAATCTGCATAAGGAGTCCGTACGCTACTAAAACTGGAGAGGAATTCCTTACAAGCACAATAACTGGATAGAGAGTGCTTATCAGTATACCTTACGCGATGTGTAAGCTTTTTGGTTCATACCTCTTTCTTTAAGGATCTAATCCAGGGGTCGGCAAGTATTTTATAGTGGGGTCCGGATACTTTTGAAATTTCTTATTGAGGTCCAGAGAAAAAAAGTGCAAATATCAATTACAGCAAGCAAGTTATTATTGTTTCTCAAAAAGAATGTGGCTTATAAAAACACATATTATTGGTTTTTATTTTTATTTTTCTCTTAAAAATAAAATACTTTACATTGGTTCTTAATGTGAGAAATTACACCTCCGATCTTGAGCGAGTTTTTTATAGTTTGGTTCTCGTGAGGAACAACATATGCGAAGACTGTGTTCAAGATGGGCGTCTGTTAACCTTGAACGATATTTATTTTTCAAAAAATTCATTTTTGAGAAAGATGCTTCACATATACAGTGGGTAAAAAAAAGTATTTGAGGACCTCGTGTTTTTCAAATTATCCTTCGAAAAAAAAAATTAAATGCTTCAGCATTTTATTTTTTTTCGAAAATTTTTGTCGAACATTTGGTTTTTTTTTTTAAAAAAGTGTTAAAGTATTTTTTTTTGCAGGATAATTTGAAAAATACGAGGTATGCAAAAACTTTTTTTACCCACTATATATGTCGAGCCAAACATAATTGCCAGTTTAAGAGCCAGTTTTTTGCAATTCGCATACTTTTCTGAATCATGTTTACCCCAAAATTCGTCAGTGGGTGCAAATTTGTACATTTGCAAAGAAACATCTTCTTGCAAGTCGATTATTTCTTTCGAACTGTTATTTTTTCAACTTTAGCTCAGTTTTCAATTTAACTTGACGCCTTTAGAATCGCACACAGAATGGGTTAATTACAGTTTTAAAAGATTTTTCGGCGGTCCAGTTGTCTACCCTCCGCCTGTTTCCGACCGCTGATCCAATCCTTATTTCGTCAATAATTTGGCGCAAGCGCGCCACCTCTCAGTTCTCCTTTTCTATCACGTATTAGCTCAGCATAATGCCTTCGTACAGGGGCGCCGAGATCGACGATCGATAATGGTTCATCGATGCGTGTTACACAAATTTTAACGCGCTTGAGGAATCTCGCTATGTCGCCATGTCGAACATAATTCCCTTTCGAAATTTCTTGTCATATTGTTTTAACAAAGCTACTTTGTGGCCACTTTTTACGCATTTCCAAGTGTGTAATTTCGAGATTCGCTTCATGCGTTTTTTTATTCCACACTTAAGTGTATTATTTCTATGCATATTTGGTGTGTTATTTGATTATTTTTTACACACTGCATGCGTGTTAGTACAAGGCATCACAGCCCGTCTACTAAGTGCATAGAATATTTTATAAATCCAAAATAGAATGAAATATTCAACTCAGAATTCCACATCAATGATTTTTCATTATTATTCGTTATTCCCAAATGTCCGGACATTACTTTTTTCGAAACAAACATTTCGCCTACACATATAATCGAACGTACAACCTATCTGCCTATACTATACGTACGCTGCCCCTACGCTATCGATTGCTTGCAATATTTTATTGTTTAATCGCAGATATGGCATAACATATAAAAGAAATTCCTATAATTATTTGTTGTATCACATAAACTATATCAATAATGATAACACATGATAATGTATTTTCAATCGTCATATTTGAATTAAAAAGCCCCGTTCGATTAATTTAATTTAAATGGGTATTAAGTATCGTAAAATTGACATATCATGTTGGTATCAAATACATTAAAATTGATGTGTACATTTTAATATACAGTCGAAACCGCTTATGACGAGTATCATCTACAACGTCGGTAGTGCACGGTCCCTTTAATGTCGTTATAACCGGTTTTGACTGTACTTAATGCGGATCCACTGTTTACAAATACGAACAAATTGTGCTTTATTTTAGTGTAGCAAACATAAATGCATTGTTTAAGACACGTTTGATATCTAAACTTGTAAATGTCTACATTTACACGTGTTGAATGAGACAACAAATAACCTGTTCAAATTTAATGCGGTTCAAGTATTTGAAAATATCCCCCAAATGTGTTTGAATTTTCTATAACCCACGTACTCGAGTAGAAATTGTGCTAGCCGGTCTGAGTTACGTGCTAGTAACTGGCTCGCCCAATTGAGCTTATACGAACTGTTCGCTATGAGCTAGTAATATTCTAAATATTTTGTTATCCAGCCCTTCTCTATTCACTGTCCAATCGATTTTCACTATAGATGCCGCTGCGTTACAATAAAAATGCTACCTAGTAACTAGGCCGTACTGGACAAGCCAAACATGGTTACGAATAACACAGTGCGGTTATGTGACTACACGTACTATCATCTTGCGAGTGGCTCATGGCTGGCTAGTCAATTTGAGTTTCAAAGGTGTTGCGAATGAACAAAACTCTCAAGTGGCTATCTGGCCATGACTTAGCCAACACCAGCTAACTGCGGCTATGCACCTCTTGGCTAGTCACTGCCTAGCCGAACTTGATTACAGATGTTGGTGCCTTACGATAAAAATACCACCTAATGACTAAGTCTTACCTGGCTAGCCAATGATCGTCACATATGACAGACTGAAGTTATGTGACTGGATGTAGTGCCATCGAGCGATTGGCTCATACCTGGCTAAGCAACTTCAGTTGCAGATGGCGTTGCGAATGAAGAAAAAAAAATCCTCAAGTGGGTATCTCGCGATGACCTAGCCATTACTAGCGAACTGTGTCTTTATGCTATTTGATTAGCCACTACCCAGTCGATTGAGATTATATAATGTTTATATCCTTATTAGTAGTTTATACAACGGATAGCATTGGTTGCAGGAACATCGTGCTCATTGATTCGTCATTAGCCGGAATAAGTGTTTGGACAAATACAATTTGAGGTTATTTAATTTATGCGAATATAGCTCTCAATGCAAAAAAAGTAACCAATTCGATAATGTTATTTAAATTTGCTAATCCACCCATTCCTTAATAACACAACTTTTTGCATGTCTAGACGATCCCAAATTAATAAATTTATTAAGTAGAACGGGTTCGAAACCACCTCATACGTAAGGATTTTTTTCTGATATTATTTCAAATTAATCAATTAATGTATGGGCAGCGCAAATATCATTACCAATATTAGCAGTTGAGGAAGAAAATCGTAAAATTACGCGATGATATAAATAATGCGAAAAAAAAATTTTAGCATATTATGAAGAGAATAAATAGTATACATCTGCGGGATATTTTTTTGTCTAGTCACCGCACAATTTTCTGCATCCAGTCACTAGACGACAAAAGCGTTACAAAGCTGGACAGTTACTAGCTAGAAGGGCTAGCTAGTGACGATTTGAAATATAATTTTACTAGCTCAGGGCAAGACAGTGATGAGTTGTATTTTCCACTCGGGTAAGTGCGTTGTTTTAAGTTGTGTATGGCATTGACACGTATTGATTCCTAAAATTACATACCTTACGTGTAACAAATAGCACACATGGAAGTCCAGTGTGACACCTAGTCTTGAGGTATGAGGAGATTATCCCAACGTCCATTTTCCGAGGAACCATCTCGGTGCAAGTAGACGCAAAGAGATATAATTGCCAAAAAATGCAGTAGACGAAAGATACCCGGGTGAGAGGGCGAATAGGTTTATCCTTCTTTATAGGAAATTCCAGCTCAGGGGATGAAGCGTGAAGGTGAATTGGGGGCTTACTAAGACGAGTTTGGCACGTTACAAGCTTTACAACCACATTACCATCATGAACCTGCAAACGACGCCGCAAATATATACACATATAAATATATAAATGTGATGTAAGCGCGCCGGGAAATCTCGAGGATCGTAAATTCGAGAATGAGGTCGAATGGATCTGCGAGACGAAACGCGACCCGACGAGGCTAGTTGCGCGCACCTTTCTTCGAGCCAAAGACACGAGGGAACCAAATCGCGGCTGCAGAGAGCCGTGGAAATTGGCGAGAGCATACATCCGACCTGAACCTCTATTCCGATTTATACGCTCATAAAATATTAATACTATGGATTTTGTGCCCCGTGTTAAAACATAATTACGAGAGTCGTATATGTGCCGAATATTCGATGAAGCGCCGAAGACCTTTCAAAGATAATATGGGGGATTAATTAACTACACGCATGCCCTACAACTTTATTAGGCACCCGCTTGATTACACATTTTATAGAATGCTTCAAATTCAAATGTCAGTGTTACAATACTTTCTTTTTATTATCAGAGCACAACTCGTCTAGTGATTTGCATTTCGAATAGTCTATTCCAAAAAAGTTTAAGATTTAACAACATTCATTCGCCCTTGATCTTCCTTTTCGTTCAACATCCGCTCGAAAATTATTCTGCTCCCAAACGATACAAGGGTGGCTTATAAATCCGTTCGACATCTCTCGATGGCTTTTTCGTGTTTACGACATGCGCTTAGATATTCCAAATTAAGATATTCCGAAAAAAAGTGTCAAGCTTACTCGATCGATAGAAAATGGTAACCTGATGTTTTTGAGGTTGTTGAATGTGATAAGTGTAGAGAACAACCTAATCAACCACCAATTGTGCGAAAAGTTATTCCTTTTTTTCAACAGAACTCGAAGTTTTGCAAGCCTTTAAGTTCGAATTGCGTTTCATAAATTTGATGCTCGAACTGTACTATGCCAATTTGTACACTTCACTTTATTTGTTATTCGCTCGACCCTCTTCTAAGGCATACATCATATTAGGGTAGAAGTCAGAATATGTACGGCGGTTCAATCGCCTACCCCACGCGATCAGATCTCAAAACATTTCCTCCTGTGCTACGTAATAATTAATACTCTTTTTTCCTATATCTATTAATCTCTCCCCCCCTCTTCACGGTCATGCACGTGATACGAACATGACCAGTCTGGAATTCTGTAAGTCGAGTATCGAAGCGAAATATTTCAGCAATAAGGTGTCCCCCGATAAATATAACGAGTATAGGGGCTAGGTTAAGGAGGCCAAACAGGGTGGGAGTGTATACAATGCTGCTGCCTTCACACTTTGTTATGAGCAGGCTTTGGAAGCTTTTGTGCGCGATCACCGAGCTCTTACCCTCTTGACCTACCACCCTCTCGCTTCGCCCATATCAATGAAATTCTCGGATCTCGAGACTTTCCAGTGTCTGACGTGTGGGCGTGAATTTTACGATTCGTAGACTCCAGGTAGTGCCAGAGCGAGTTATAGGTTATATTTAATAATGGACGAAAATTGATTCAATTGATTTGCACGTGGAAATAAGTACACTGCTTGTCAGAAGTCTGAGAACATCACCGAAAACCAAAAAAAAATCATATATTCCCGCGTGTTTGAGGCACCTAATGCGAAGAAATAGTATAAGTATAAACTAATAGGATATATGTGTCGTTTCCATTACACAGATATTGAAAATAAAATTCGAAAAATACAAGTTTCTGAAACCGATCCTCATCGCGCCTCCCGAACTGAGCTGATAGAAGCTTGTTTACAGGTTACTGTTGCGTGCTGTGAATACAATACACTCTGTTGATACAATGACTAAGTAGGTATATGTCGACAGACGTCGTAAACGAGCAATCACATTCGCGGAACCATCGAATTTACTGAAGTTATGTGTGTTCTCACTTGTGCTTTCCACTGTGTGGTTTTCATGTACTTATGCTACAATGCGGCGAAAAAATAAGGAGCTCGGCGTTGAAATCTGATTACCGGTGTGTCTTCTAAAAGATCTAAAGTGGTCCCTACGAAAAATTGCTGCAAAGTTGAAGATTTTACTAGGCGCCGTTATTTGTGCCTTGGACAGGAAGGCGAAAACTGGCTCAAACACGACTAGAAAAAGGATCGGTGCTCCTTGAAAGACATCAAAACGTCAAGATAACTTCATTGTTATACATTCCAAGAGAAATCGAAAGTTAACAGCTCGAGAAATTGCAGCCGCGTTGAACGGAACAAGGGCAAAATCAGTGTCATCCAGGACGGTGACGCGACGTTTGTGTGATGCTCGTCTAGGAGGCAAAGTGGCTGTCAGGAAGCCTTTATTGAGGAAGGAAAATGGTGCTAAGAGACTTAAATGGGCAAATCAACATAAATTTCGACAGCGGATCAACGGAAGAACGTGCTTTGGACCGATGAGTCCAAGTTCAAAATTTTGGCTCTCAACGCCGCCAGTATGTTCGTCGTCGGCCAAATGAACGGTTCCTTCCGGAATGTGTGGTGCCCACAGTGAAGCATGGTGGAGGTAACGTGATGGTTTGGGGCTGTTTTGGTGGTAACCGAGTCGGAGATTTAGCTAAAGTTGACGGAATGATGGATAAAAACGTGAATCGTAGAGGTCTGATAAGACATGCAATGCCATCTAGAATACGAATTCGACGTCGTAGGCTCATCTTCCAACAAGATAATGACCCAAAGCATACTTCTTTGCTGTGTAAATACTATTTGAAAAAAAGGATCTCTGGTGCTATAAAAATCATGGCATGGCTACCTCAGTCCCCGGACTTGTCTCCGATTGAACTTTTGTGAGAAGAGCTCGACAGAGCGGTACGCAACGAACGCCCTACCAATCGGGAAGGGTTATGGAAGACCCTACAGGATTCGAAGAAGATTTCAGCTGAACCGCTGGAAAAAGTGATCGCAAGAATGCCCAGAATCTGTGCGGCGGTTCCCGACTAGAAATGTTGCTACGGGACTGACTAGGGCCGGATCCGGCATCTGTATCCCGTACTACGGCACTGATCAGGCGGCCGGATCAGGGCTTTATCAGGCGTGTAACGCTTTTTGGCATCCGACCCGGATCCGGCTGCCGTTTACGGCCCTGATCCGGCTGCTGATTACGGCTCTAATCCGGCCCTGATCCGGCTGCCGTACCTCTGAAATGAAAAATAAAAAAGGTACAAATGATGGATGAAAATATTCTGGTAGTATTTTTCGTTTCCATATGCTTTACTTATATTGCTGCATATATGATGATTGGATTAAAATGTGTTCTGCCTCATTAAAGCTTTTGTCTAGCCTCGGTTTCGAACCTACGTCTTCTAATTCTAGAGCTGAACGCGCTACCTACTTAGCCATCCTAACACTTGTAGGAATTCTCTTTTTTTCATTGCTTATATTATTATCATTTCAAAAAATGTCAATATTTTTTATGGCGTTGAAGTTAGTATCGAAGTTAGCAATGCGACGAAAGTTAATACTTTTTGACCGCTGAATTTCTGAACCCTGATCCGGCCATAGTAAAGTAGCCTGTGCGGCGCCGTAAAACGGCGTCCATGGACGCCTTGTCACGGCGCCGCACAAGCTACCTTATTTGACCGCCGTTTTACGGCGCCGCACAGGCTACCTTACTACGGCCGGATCAGGGTGCCTTTTTACTGCCGCACTACGGTTCCGGTGGACATCCGGCCCTGATCAGGCGTGCCGTACTACGGCATTCCGGACTGCAGCCTGATCGGGGCCTGATCAGTCTTCAGGCTGCCGGATCAAAATTTCTAGTCGGGTTATCAGAGCTAAGGGTCGTTACTTATCGTATGTTTCATTACTAATGAAATTAGAAATATTATGTCATGTAAAATACATAAGTCATTTTGTTTTTTTTTTTGCATAAAATAGTATTTTTATTACCTGTTTTCAGAATTTTGGCAAGTACTGTACGTTGGGCCTCTTTGGTTTCCAGTCGGTAATGTTCAATTCCTCTTTTCCGCTACCTCCCTATTCTTCTTTCTCTCTTCCTTGGTCGCAAACACAACCACTTACACACACACCCACACGGGAAATAGCAAAGTACAACTGTGCTTCATGTGTGTATTCCCGTGCAGAAATTATCATAGGGGCCCAATTAGACTCTCATACTCGTCTCTACTTCCTGATAGGGATCCAATGGATGGTGGCAATTGATCTCAATATTAGAACGTCACGCTCGTATAATGGATTCTAATCGCGATTTTCTATTGGAATTCAATATACAAGTCCAATTACCACATTACCGAACAGAATCCGACACTATTCTTGATGAATGCCATTGCATTCTGTACGTTGAATCTTCTAAACAGAATATATAGATATACAAAATGAGTGGACCTTAAAACACTATACATTTTATCTTCAAAAAATATAAATCGCTTAAAAAAGTATATCTTCAAAATCGATTTAAATCACATCACTGAAAATCCACTGAAATTCTCAGTTGTTATTTATTTTACTGCAGCTTGAAATAATATCACCATACACGTATCTGCTCACGAAATGTGTCGGTTATATTTTAACACGCCAAGTTTTTTCTCGTGACTCTTCACATATTTTTTATTCGCACAATCCAATTGAAACCCAATGAGGACTCCCTATGTGCGATGCCCCCAAAAAATCCCTATAGAGATGTGGGTGCATCTTAGGACTCCCTAACAAATTTGTGCATGCGATCACGAAAGTATATTTTTTTTTGGAGATCCAACAAATTCCGATTGGAAATTTCAAATAAAGTTCCCAAGCGACGTTAATCGTGATATAGCACGAAATCCCCTTGGGTTCCAATGAGGACGTTCTACGTGAGGCAACC